>KN196460.1:513856-565582 GCA_000164785.2 Choloepus hoffmanni | reverse complement strand
CCGTTAGGGTAAATTTTGGGAGAACCCAAGTCCTGTTCTAGCTGTATTAGGTGTTATAGAGATGGGCAGTTTTATTCCTTGATTAGCTTTGCCTAGGCCTTTGCCAGGGAGAAAATTCATTTTTAGCATTTGAGCAGTAACTGTATCACTAGGGCTGCACATAAAAACTTTCATTTGAGTTAAGATATCTCTGCCCCATAGATTAACGGGGAGATGGGGGATAACATATGGTATAACTGTACCAGCGTTCCCTTCCTCATCCTCCCATTTTAGGGCTTGTGAACTTTGTAGAGGATTTGTGGCTTCTCCTATTCCCCGTAGGTGGGTGGCAGCGGCCGTGAGAGGCCAGGATTTAGGCCAGTGATTTGAGGATATAATTGTGGCGTCAGCCCCTGTGTCTAAAATTCCTTCAAATGGTTTACCATTTAATTTTAATCATAAGATGGGCCAATTATGGGATATTGGCTGTGCCCAAAAAATATCGGAAGATCCAGGGCCCTTTGTGGGGCGCTGGGTTTTTTTGAAGTTTGAGTTAATGTGTTGAAGGGGGAGGATTACAAGCTGTGCTATTCGGGTGCCGAGAGGAATAGAGACAATGTTGCTTGAGGTGGCTGTGATTATTTTTATTTCACCCTTAAAATCATTATCCAGCACACCTGGGGTGATTTGAATCCCGTGAAGGGTGGTACTGGCTCTTCCTAAGATGAGGCCAAAGGTATTTGGGGGCAGTGGTCCATAAACTCCCGTTGGTATGAGGAGAGGACTGTTTTCTGGGGTTAATATTGATTTGGAGGTGGTACAGAGGTCCATCCCTGCGCTTCCTGCTGTTGCTCTCCATAAGTCTGCGACACGGCAGCATGGTTTATGGTGGGGAGAGCTGGTATTGTGACTGAGGATGGTCGAACGAACCGTACTGCCCCTGGGTTCATTCTGGTTGGGGCCTGGGGCCGGCCCCATTGGAAGTTTCCCTGGGGCTTAGGCTTAAGGGGTTGGCCATTAATGTCTGCGTTAGAGTGGCATTCAGATGCCCAATGGAACCCCTTTTTACAGCGGGGACAAATAGAGGGTGGCAATGGGGGTTTATTAGTAATGGGTAAAGAGGAACTGGTTTGTGGCATGGGGCAATTTTTTGAAAAATGGCCAGGTTGTTTGCAGTTATAGCACGTTGGAGGCTTTGCTTGTGCCGTAAAATTTTTATGCTGCGCTGCAAAATTTTGAAGGGCAGCACCAATGGCTATTCCAAGAGTTTGAGTGAGCCCGATGCCAGAACAGAGCTTTATGTAATTATTAAGATTGGTATTACAAAAGGGGTGGATTACTGCTTGGCAGGCAGCGTTAGCATTTTCATAGGCCAGATGTTTAATGAAATCACTCTCGCTTTCACTGGCCCCAAATAGACGCTCAGCCATGCTTTGCAGGCAGCTAAGGAAATCAGTATATGGTTCATCCGGTCCCTGTCTTAATTTAGCGAGAGAGGCAGTGGCGGCGCCCTTTTGCGGAAGTTTTTTCCATGCTCTAAGAGTGGCCGTTTGTATTTGTGCTAGGAGACCTGGGGGGAATTGAGCTTGTTTGTTATTTTGATGGTAGGGGCTTTGACCTAAAAATTTGTTTAACGTCAAGTTTTAGAGGTGGTCTTACGGGCATTACGGGTGGCATATTTTTTACAATGCTCTTCATAATCGGATTTCCATAACAGGAAATCGCCGCCGGACAGAGCAGCTCTGGCTAATTGGGACCAATCGCTAGGAGTGAGTTCTTTTTCGCTGAGGCTCTCCAATAGGGTGAGTGTGAAGGGGGCGGTAGCGCCATAATCACTCACTGCCTTTTTTAATTTTTCTAAATATTTTAAACTGAGTTTTTTATATTTAATTGTTGAGGTAGTACTAGCTTCTTCCTGCTCTTCTTCGTTAGAACTAGGGGGATTTGATTGTTCATTTTCCTCGCTTTCGCTACTAGAATCACCATTTTGGGAGCCGGCGGCGCCATCTTGAGGGTCTTGGGTCTGACTACGCGTAACCGGAAAAGCTGAGACTTTGCAATGGGGACGTGATGAGTGAGCGTTTTCTGGAAGCACAAGGGCTGCAATGCTTTGAGTTGCCGACCGGAGGTCGGCGAGCAAATTGGCGGCTCGCAGCTGCTCTTGATTAAAAGTTTCTCTAAAGTTATCGGCGTGTAGCCAGAGGTTTTCTGTGGCCTCTTCCAAAGTGCAAAACTGAGGTAAGGACGTGACTGGATAAAAATGAGAATATGGTTTTGGAAAATCGGGTGCGTAAGGGGGTGGCCGAAACGGAGGGAGGGAGTTGATCTCCAAAGAGGGAGAGATTTTAGCCTCCGGTTCCTCCAAAGAGGGAGAAATTTTAGCCTCTGGTTCGATACTGTGTTGATCGGGCAATAGACTAGCTTGACTGGTTGGGGTATTTGGCCTATCCCTGTTGGGGTTTTTGTTTAGGGGGTTTTCAGGTATGTTAATAATTACTGAGCTGCATGCTGAAGCGGGACAAGAGTGCTCTCTTAAAGCTTCCTCTCCTTTTTTGCAGAGGTTTTGAATGTCTGGAGCTAAAGAATGGACTCTTAAGATTTCATTAATTAGATTCCAATAAGAAAAGGCAGTAACCGGGACCTTTTCAGGACCAAAGGTCCGGGAATAATCTTTTAAACAGTCGCCGACTCTTAGCCAGCATTGGTGGTCTATAGTACCTTCTTGAGGGAACCAAGGGCAGGTTTTTAACAAAAAATCAAAAAAGCGCGTGAGATCTTTTTTCTTAACTCTAGTTCCTCATGCCTTGAGCGATTGTTTGACCTGACTAATATATAATTCATGTTGGGAGATTGCTTGTCCCATGTTGGGGATGGGGGCTTACCTTTTGTTGCTTTCTTTTCTTCTTTCTGTTTCTTCCTTTCACTGGCACTGATCGACTGGTGAACAGATCTGTCTCGCGAGTGCGCTTCCTCACAGCGATCCCAGGTGTGGTGAGTGTGAGAGCTCTCTCCTTGAGTGCGGCGTTCCGTCTCTCACAGAACTCTGAGCCCCACGTTGGGCGCCAGTTTGTCCCGGCCCGCGGGACGATCAACGGAGGCTCAAAATCCTGTGAGAGAGGAATGGTATGGGACAAGAGACATGAAGATGACAGCAAGACAGGTTTCTGATCAAGCTGCAAAACTTTATTGAAGAGGCAGAGCATATATACTCTAGGAGAAGGGGAAGTGGCTAGCAAGGGCTCGTGGCGGTCTAGGATTGGTGGCTGCTGTTGCTAGGGCGGATGGCAGATGTAGGGTTAGCATTTTTGGTGTGAACTAGCACTTTTGGTGTGAACTACTTCCGTAAAGAAGGCTGAGGGTAACTTAAGCTATTGTTGTATCAGCCCTGGCAGCCATGTTGCACATCTCCGGCATAGCTGAAGGTGGACTTCATGCATGCTACCTTAATTGCCCTCTACAAGGGGAAAGGGTGTAGAAAGAATAAGAGAAGAAATAATCATTGAAAATTTCCCAACTGTTATGAAAGACAATTAAAGATTCAAGATGTACAGTGCATCCTGAACAGAATAGACTCCAAAGACCTACTTCAAGACACTTGCTGATCAGATTGTCCAATGCCAAAGACAAAGAGAGAATTCTGAAATCAGCAAGAGAAAAGCAATCCATCACATACAAGGGAAGCTTGATAAGAATATGTACAGATTTCTCCACAGAAACAATGGAGGCAAAAAGACAGTGGTATGATATATTTAAGATACTGAAAGAGAAGAAATGCCAACAAGAATTCTATATTTGGCCAAAAGTCCTTCAAAAATGGAGGAGAATTAAAATATTTCCAGAAAAACAGACACTGAGAGAGTTCATGAATAAGGGACCAGCACTATAAGAAACAATGAAGGGTGTGCTACAGGCTGATAGGAAAACACAGGAGAAAGAGATTTGGAGAAGAGTGTGGAAATGAAGATTACCAGGAAGGGTAAAAGAGAGAGAGGAAAAAATTTAAAAATGTCATATAAAATCCAAAAGACAAAATGATAGAAGAATGTACTGCCATTACACTAATAACACTAAATGTTAAAGGACTAAACTCCCCAATAAAAAGACAAAGACTGGCAGAATGGAATAAACCAAAGGACCCATCTATATGCTGTCTACAAGAAACTCACCTTAGACACAAGGACAAAAATAGGCTGAAAGTGAAAGGTTGGAAAAAGGAATTTCATGCAAACAGCAATCAGAAAAAAGTGGGAGTAGCTATATTAATATCAGACAAAGTATACTAAAAAGTAAAACAATTAAAAGGGAGAAAGAAGGACACTATATATTAATAAAAATGGCCAATTCATCAAGAAAACAAAACAATCATAAATATTTATTCACCAAGACAGAGTGCCCCAAAATTCATGAGGAAAACAATGAGAACACTGAAAGGAGAAGTAGATAACTCCACAGTAACAGGTGGAGAATTCAATACACTACTCTCATCAATGGATAGAACATCTAGACAGAGAATCAACAAGGAAAGAGGGATGTTGAATTGTATGATAAATGAACAACTCTTGACAGACATTTATAGAACACTACACCCACAACAGCAGGATACACATTTTTCTCAAGTGCTCATGGAACATTCTCTAGGGTAGACAATATGCTGGGACACAAAGCAAGTCTTAACAAATTTAAAAATATGATATTATAAAAAAAACTATCCCAGATCAAAATGGAATGAATTTGGAAATAAATAGCAGGCAGAAGATTGTAAAATTCATAAATATATAGAGACTAAACAACACACTCTTAGAAATCCAGTTGGTAAAGGAAGAAATTTCAACAGAAATTAGTAAATACCTCAAGGCAAATGAAAATGAAAACACAACATACCAAAGCTTACAGGATGCCCATATTGAAAGAGAAAGAGCAAAAATTGAGGAATTAACTGTCCACATGAAGGAACTAGAGGAAGAAGAACAAACTAAACCCAAAGCAAACAGTAGGAAAGAAATAACAAAGATTAGAACAGAAATAAATGAAACTGAGAACAGGAAAACAATAGAGAGAATCAACCAAACCAGAAGCTGGTTCTTTGAAAATCAACAAAATTGATGGACCCCTAGCTAGGCTAACAAAAAAAAGAGAGTAGATGCAAATAAATGCAACCAGAATGGGAAAGGAAACATTACTACTGACCCTGAAGAAATAAAGGAGATAATGAGAAGATACTCTGAGCAACTATATGCTAATAAACTAGAAAACTTCCATGAAATAGACAACTTCCTAGAAAAGCACAAACAACCAACATTGACCCATGAAGAAATAGACAACCTCAACAAACCCAACACAAGCAAAGACATTGAGTAAGTCATCAAAAACCTCCCAAGAAAGGAAAGCCCAGGACCAGATGGCATCACATGTGAATTCTACCAAGCATTCAAGAAAGAATTAATACCAATCCTACTCAAATTCTTCAAAAAAATTGAAGAGAAGGGAAAGATACCAAACTCACTCTATGAAGTCAAATTCACCTTAATACCAAAATCACACAAAGATACTACAAAAAAGAGTATTATAGACCAATCTCTTTAATAGATATAAGTGCAAAAATCCTCAAAAAAAATACAAATTGAATCCAGCAGCACATTAGAAGAATTATATACCAGGGCCAAGTGAGGTTTATTCCAGGTAGGCAAGGTTGGTTCAACACAAGAAAATCTATTAATGTTATATACCACATTAATAAATCAAAGCAGAAGAACCACATGATCATCTCAATCGATGCAGAAAAGGCATTTGATAAAATTCAACATCTTTTCTTGATGAAAACTCTTCAAAGGAGAGGAATAGAAGGGAATTTTCTCAATATGATAAACACAATATATGGAAAACCCACAGCTAACATCGTACTCAATGGGGAAAGACTGAAAGCTTTCCCTCTAAGAATAGGAACAAGAAAGAGATGCCTACTGTGACCTTTGTTATTCAACATTGTGCTGAAAATTCTAGCAAGACCAATTAGGCAAGAAATAAAATAAAAGGCATCCAAATTGGAGAGGAAGAGTTAAAACTTTCACTGTTTGGAGACGACATGATTCTATATGTAGAAAATCCAGAGAAATCTACAGCAAAGCTATTAGAACTAACCAATGAATACAGCAAAGTGGCAGATTACAACATCAACAGGCAAAAATCAGTAGTGCTCTTATACACAAATAATGCACAACAAGAGGAAGAAATCAAAAAAATTAATTTCATTTACAATAGCAACCAAAAGCATCAAGTATTTGCAAATAAACTTAGCAAAGGCCATAAAAGACCTATACAAAGACAACTACAAGAAACTGCTAAAAGAAAGTGAACAGGACCTAAAAAAATGGAAAAGCATACCATATTCATGGATTGGAAGACTAAATGTAATATAGATGTCAACTCTACCTAAATGATTTATAGACTCAATGCAATGCCAATTAAAATCCCAACAACTTGCTTTGCAGAAATAGAAAAAAAATAACCAAATTTGTTTGGAAGGGCAAGATTTCCCAAATATCCAAAAATATCTTGAGAGAGAGGAAAAAACAGGAGGTCTCATGCTACCTGACTTTGAAGCATATTACAAAGCTATAGTTCTCAAAACAGCATGGTACTGGCATAAGGACAGAGATACTGACCAATGGAATTGAATTGAGTGTTCAGAAATAGACTCCCACATCTATGCACAATTGATCTTTGATAAGATAGTCAAGCCAAAGCAACTGGGATAGAGCAGCTGCTTCAATAAATGGTGTTTGGAGAACTGAATATCCATTTCAGAAACAATGAAAGGTGACTGCTACCTCACATCTTATACAAAAATTACCTCAAAGTGGATCAAAGACCTAAATATAAGTGCTAAGACCATAAGACTCTTAGAAGAAAACATAGGGCAATACATTAAAGATCTTATGATAGGTGGTACTTTCCTAGACCTTACACCAAAAGCATGAGCAACCAAGGAACACATAGAAAAATGGGATCTCCCAAAATCAAACACTTTTGTACATCAAAGGACTTTGTTAAAAAAGTAAAAAGGCAGCTTACACAATGGGAGATAATATTTGGAAACCAAATAACATATATGGGTTTAATATCCTGAATATATAAAGGAATCCTAAAACACAACAGAAAGACCACCCAATTAAAAAATGGGCAAAAGACATGGACAGACACTTATCTGAAGAGGAAACACAAATGGCTCAAAAACATATGAAAAAATGCTCAACTTCACTGGCTATTAGGCAAATGGAAATCAAAATCCCAATTAGATATCAACCCACACTTACCAGAATGGCCATTATCCAAAAAACAGAAAATTGAAAGTGCTTGAGAGGATAGGGAGAAAGAGGCACACTTACTCATTGCTGGTAGGAATGTAGAATGGTGCAACCACTGTAGAAGACAGTGTGGAAGTTCCTCAGGGAGCTAAGTATAGATCTGCCATATGACCCAGCTATTCCTTAGGTAGGTACATACTCAAAGGAACTGAAAATTAAGACAAAAATGGACATTTGTAAACTGAAATTTATTGTGGCATTACCCATGATTGCTAAGAGATGGAAGCAGCCCCAGTGTCCATCAATGGATGAGTGGATAAACAAACTGTGGTATACACATGATGGAATATTATGCAGCTGTAAAACAGAACAAAGACATGGAACATATAATAATGTGGATGAGCCTTGAGGACATTATATTGAGTGATTAGCCAGAACAAAAGGAGAAATACTGTATGGTCTCACTAATATGAACTAACATTAGTGAGCAAACTTTGAGAGTTAAAAGCTGATAACACAGTCTACTGGGAGAAAGAAGGAGGGTAGAGATCAGGCATTTGATGCTGAAGGATTACAGAATGTTCAGCAGGATTGATTTTATAGATTCTGAAATAGATAACATAATACTTTGTGATGTTAGCACAATATTGTAAGTACACTGAACAAAGATGTCTGTGAGTAAGGCTGAAAAGGGTGGGATAGGGGAATATATGATACCAGAGGTAGAGATAGATGATGAAGACTGGGACTGTACAGCTTGGCAAAAACTGAAGTGGCCAATGACTGTCACTAAATGTACATATATAAAAATATTCTCACATGTGGGAGAACAAATGAATATCAACCATGCAGAGTGTTGAAAAAGGGATGGGATTTGGGAAAAAATATAATCGAAGCAAACTTGAGTCTATGGTCAACAGTAACATTGTAATATGCTTCCATTAAATGTAAGAAAGGCGATATAACAAAATTAAATGTTTATAAGACGGTAATATAAGGGAGGGATATGGGATTCTTGGTACTGGTGTTGTTTTCTAACCTTACTAATATATTGCACTGTATGACACTTTATTTTTCTTCTTATTATTATCTTTTTGATTATTCACACAAAAAACACTTTTTCATATTAATATGTTCAAGTGATGTCTGTGGTGATAAATGTACAACTATATGACAGTGCCATGAACAACTGATTTTAAACAGTGGACAAGTGTATTTTATGTGAATATATCTCTATAAATTGTAGGAAAATATAAATAGGGATAAAAGGCTAGAGAAAACATGGAGAGAGGGATATACCCATTTACTGTTGATGAGGAGGCAGAATTCTGTAGCCTTTCTGGAGGTCATTGTGGTGGTTCCACAAGAAGCTAAGTATATGGGGGTCATAATGTCCTGTAAACTCATTATGGGGATGTACTTGGAAGATCTTAGAGCACAGACATGAGTGGACATTTGCACATTGGTAGTATTCATGTTTTGCAGTGGGTGCAGGTGGCCTAAGGGTACACTGACTGAGGAACAGAATGATGAACTGTGATGAATGTATGCAATGGGATGCTGAGCAACTAGGAGGAGTGAAGTTGTGAGACATGCAAGGAAGTGAATGGATCCTGTAGACAACATTTTGAGTGAAGTATGCCAGAAACAAAGGCAAACACTATAATGCCTCACCAATATGGACTATCTACAATGTGTAAACTCAGAATTGAATCTTAGAGCACAGCCCAATAGGGAAATGGTTATTGTAATTGTCCCTAGATTGTTAGCTCTTACAGCAGTCAAATCTATTCCTGAATTGTAATGGCTATCTCCAAACTTTGAGATGTTGATTCCTTGGTGTATATCCTGATTGGTCTCTGAAACTTTGGGTATCTATGTAACGCCTGAAACTTAGAGCTAGAGCTTGGCAGATATGAATGTCAGTATTAATGCATACAGCAACTGTTAAAAAAAAGCTGAGAAAGAGCCCAGACTTCAATTATAGATATGAATGAAGCAGATCTGGTTAAGACTAGGGCAAATCAGGTCAAAGAGTAATGCTTGAAACTGACTGTGTGTTAAAACTTCAACTTCCATTTGCGACCAAGGGAAGAAATGTTTATTTGGTGTAGGATCTATATTTTCTAAACAATATAGCTTCTACAGTCAGTTTGTTCAAACACCACAATTACATGGAACTTTGAATAGAAGTGAGATATGATAGGTTTGTATAGGTTAGAGTGAAATAGCAACACATCCCAAAGTAATTTGGCAAGGAATAAAACTATATATTCAGGACCCCCCTGAGGATCCGGGGGAGGATGCAAAGGTGTTGGACTTCCTCACCTGGATTGTTGCTGATGTTCCCACAAGCATTGGGGACCGACATCCTGACATTTTGAGCACTCTGTCTTGAGGCTAGCCCCTATGAAGCTTGTTACTGCAAAGGAGAGGCTCAATCTGCTTATAATTGTGCCTAAGGGTCTCCCCCTGAGTGCCTCTTTGTGCTCAGATGTGGCCCTCTCTGTCTAACTAAGGCTTCTTGGCAGGTGGTCTCACTGCCCTCCCCCCTGCATGGGACCTGACTCCCCGGGGGTGTAAATCTCCCTGGCAATGCAGGATTTGATGCCCATGGATGAATCTGGACCTGGCATCATGGGATTGAGAACATATTCTTGACAAAAATGGGGATGTGAAATGAAAGAAAATAAAGCTTCAGTGGCTGGGAGATTTCAAATGGAGTTGAGAGTTCACTCTGGTGGACAATCTTACAGACTATATAGATAACACTTTTTAGGTTTTAATGTATTGGAACAGCTAGAAGTAAATACCTGAAACTACCAAACTCCAACCCAGTAGCTTTGACTCTTAAAGAGTACAATAATGTAGATTATAAGGGGTGACAGTGTGATTGTGAAAACCTTGTGGATTGCACTCTCTTTATCCAGTGTATGAATGGATGAGTAGAAAAATGGGGAAAAAAACTAAACAAAAAATAGGGTGGGATTGGGGGAATTTGGGTGTTCTTTTCTGTTTTTATTTTTTATTCCTATTCTGATTCTTTCTGGTATAAAGAAAATATTCAAAAATAGATTGGGGTGATGGATGCACAATTGTATGATGGTATTATGAACAGGTGATTGTACACCATGGATGATTGCGTGTCATGTGAATATATCTCAATAAAACTGAATTTTAAAAAGTCACCCACAGGGAAATAAGATGGGTTCATACCCACAGGAATGCAGATTAAGATTAAGAACAATAGAAATTGGTTACATAATTCAGTATACCACCATGTTAACTAGAGGCAGTAACAATAATTCAGTAAGGTCCTGACCCTGTATGAAAGGGAAATATTGTGAAATTTTTTAACATTAAGTCAGACCACATAATCACTCACAATTCAAAAAGAATTTATTGAGCATTTATTATATTCCAAACACTGTGCTTGAAGAAAGTGTTAAAAAATTAATAAGAGTTGTAACCATTCTCAGAGATTTAGCATTGTGTGGAGTTAAAAGTCCTAGAGCCAGATGAACTTTTCACAGACAGTTGATCTTGGACAAATTACTTATACTCTTTAGCTTTGATTACTTCATTTGTAGAATTAAAATAGTAATGGAACATTCTAATGGATTTTGTATGATTTGGATATTTTTGGATACAAGTAATTAAACTTGACATTGAGGAAAATGCACCTCCTCACATAAAAAGAAGTTCTGAGATTCCTGGATTGGTTATCTCAGTAATCAATAACACTATTCAAAGACTCAATTAATTTCTGTTTCTTTGTTCTGGCATTATCTTTTGTCTACTTGTTATCAGGCTAGCTCTGCTCCTCATTGCAAAATGATTGCCAAAGATATTGGCATCCAGAAACAAAAACATCCAAAAGAAAATGAGAACTTTTGAGATATGCATTACCTTCCTTCTACCCATTAGATTTTGCTTCTTCTCTCATTAGCCAGAATAACATTACTTGTCCATGCTGAAAAACTGTGCTAAGAGAAATGCACAAACATGTGCACACAAAACAAGAATGTCTGGAAAGGTTATAACATGCATAAAGTGGCACACATTGGATGGCTGCAGTTTTGCCTGACGTGGATGGAGTGACTATGCTATTTTAGGAGTCAGCAGAGTGGTCATTTGACACGTGGAGAAAGCATCATGCTGAGGTCTGCAGTGGAACAAATGCAGAGGGAGTTCTACATGTGCCACAAATATCCCAGGGAATGTTTGCCCTGTGTGTGAGTGATGGTGATATAAACTGTGAATCATGTTGTAAAGCAGAGGGACATCTACAAAGTCTTGTGTTTTGGAGACTACTGTTATGATAGCAGATGAGGCCCGTGTGGTTGGGAGCATCTATGATTCTGCCATATCCCCTGCCTCCTGGAGTTCATGCCCTTTCTTAAAGCCCTTCCCTTGAGTGTGCAGGACATAGTGGCTCACCTCCAATGATTAAAATATGGAAAAAAAAATGGGATGTTACTTCTGGAATTCAGATTCTAAAAGAATTTAAAGGAATTTGAATTCCATATTCTGGCACACCCTTGATTTCTTGCTTGTGAGCTCACATGGAAGCCATCTGCCAAGTTTTGAATTTCCCACAGAAGAACTATGTGGCAAAGAACACAGGAAATCCTCTGCCCAGTAACCCACAAGGAATGGAACCATGATAAGAGTCATGCAAGTGAGATTGTAAGAATATTCTCCACTGCACCAGTCTTGATATGACTGTAACCCTGTCTGACACCTTGTGTGCAGCATTGGAGTGCCCTTCAATATTGAACTAATCCAAGTCATCCAATAAGTATGCAAAATTAATTGTTTTTGTCTATTTTAGTTTACATTAGGTATATTTTTCTTATATCACCCTGTTATTAACACCTTGTATTAGTGTTGTCTATTTGTTTTAATTCATAAAAGAACATTCTTATACATCTACTATTAACCCCATCCACAACAGGGTTCACTGTGTTATCCAGTCACCTGCTTTATCTTCTAACTCTTATTCTACTAAAATTCATGACACAACACTTTCCCCTTCAAACATATTCACATACACAATTAACTTTAACAAGGCGTTTTTGGCTATGCAGGAAGTATTACCCAGACAAATATATTTGATGATGAGTTTTCCATTTCTGCAAAGCGGGCTGTTGGAATTGAATATGTAAAACATTTTGGATGGAATTCATATGTTAATGAATCTAGTCTTCCAGCACACAAACACAGAATGTCCTTCATTTATTTAAGTCTTCTTTGATTACTTTTAGCAATGTATTGTAGTTTTCTGTGTACAAGTCATTCATATCCTTGTTTAAATTTATTCCAAGATATTTCATTCCTTTACTTGCCATTGTAAATGGAATTTTTTCTTGATTTCATCCTCAGCTGCCTCAACACTAATGCATAGACACACTATTGACACTTCCTTGTTCATCTTGTACCCATCATTTGCCAAATTTATTTATTAGCTCTAGTAGCTTTGTTGCTGATTTTTCAGGGCTATATAAATATAGGACCAGGTTATCTGCACATAGTGAAAGTTTTACTTCTTCCTTTCAATTTGGAGATTTTTATTTCTTATTTTTTTTCCTTAACTGCTCTAGGTAGAACATGTATGCTAAAACAAAATGAGAAAGTGATAAGTCAGATACATAAAAAAGATCAACTATATGGAAAATGAACTTCTGATAAAGGAAAACAGAGATTAAAAGAAGATACAGCACATTAAAAAAAAGGACAAAATGGCTGAAGTAAAAACTGTCATTGCAATAATAACACTGAATGTTAATGGGTCAAAATCCCCAATCAAAAATCACAAATAGACAAACTGGACAAAGGAGCATGAATCAACTATATGTTGTCCACAATACACTAACATTAGACACAGATATATAAAAAGTTTGAAAGCTAAAGTTTGGAAAAATATATTTCATTCAATAGGTGACAAAAAAAGAGCTGGGGTAGCCATACTAATATCAGACAATTAGATTTAAAGTCAGAAGCTCTTATAAGAGAAAAATGGCACTGGATTTTAACAAAGGGAGTAATTCATCAAGAATAAATAAAAATCATGTATGTTTATGCACCCTACCATGATACAGAATAACAAGACCTCATTCCACATTCTATGTTCCACATAATTACATTGTTTAAATAAACCAACAAGACAGGTTAAATTAGATAGTATGCTAGAGAAAATTTAAATTTTTGACCAAATAAACACATCTTCCTTTGCTCTTACACAGAAGTTGAGGTTTCAAAATATGGACAATGTCATCTTTTACCCTGTATGCTGATTTAACTTTGTCCTAACAAGTTCCATTTCATTCACATCTCTAATTGAAGTCTGATCTCTTTTCAGCTTCCTTGGCAGGTGCTGTTTGGATTAATGCTGACTTTCGCAGCAGCAGAACTCAAACTCTGAGTCTCAGGTGTCACACAGATTCCCAGAGTTGCAGGGAACTACCAGGTTATACACAAAGAGCACAGCATCTTATAATTTTAAAATAACAATTAAAACTCAGGAATAGATGTGACTATTGTAAGAGCTTATAACCTAGTAATGTTTATAATGAGGCTTATTGAACATCTTACACTTCTTAACCAACAATTGCCCACTCTATGCCCACTTTTCATCACCTGATATCCTATGCTCTCAATTTCAACTCTCTGATCTTGCTCATTATAGTTAAATTATATTAGTGGGATCATACAATACATATTCTATTGTTTTAGCTTGTTTCTTTCAAAATAATTTCCTCACAGAACTACTGACACTGAAGAGACAAAGGATATCAAGAAAGGACACTATTCACAACTATATGCTAAAAAAACTAGACAACTTAGATGAAATGGACAACTTACTATAAAAGCATGAACAACCAATTTTGACAGCACCTGCTAAGGAAGCTGAAAAGAGATCAGACTTCAATTAGAGATGTGAATGAATGAACAACCAATTTTGAAGAAACAGCAGACTTTAACAAATCAATCACATATAAAGGGATTGAAGCAGTAGTCAAAACAGCATGGTATTGCATAAACATGGAGATCCTAACCAATGAAATTTAATTGAATTCAGAAATAGACCCTCTCTTCTACAGACAATTTGCCTTTGATAAGGCATTCAAGTCGACTCAACTGAGACAGAGCACTTTTTCAACAAATGGTGCTTGGAGAACTGGATATACATATCCATAAGAATGAAAGTGGTCCCCTATCTCACACCTTAAACAAAAATTAACTCAAAATGGACCAAACACCTAAGTATTAGAGCTAAGACCTTAAAACTTTTAGAAGAAAATATAGGGAAATACCTTAAAGATCTTGTGATAGGAGGTGGTATCCTAGAGCTTACACCCAAATTGTGAGCAATGAAAAATAATTAGATAAATGGGCTCTCCTCAAATTGAATACTCACTTTAACTATGTCTATATGTCTTTATATACACTGAATACAATAAGTTCATAAGTGAGTGAGAGACAAACAAGCAGAGAATTCCAGTAAAAAATTAGAGAAATCTTCCTGGAAGCCCAAGAAATGGACCCAGACTGGGGATAAAAATTTTAAGACATCTACCTAGAGATGGTGATTGACATCATGACCTTGGATGAGACCTTCCATGAAAATATCATCAAAGACAACAAACAGATGAAGGACAAGGCCAAGAAGGAGCCCTGCTCTCTTACCATGGCCTTCAATTGGTGGAGCTCTCAAAGGACCTCCCACCACCTTTTTCATCATGGAAAGATTATGTGGAGGTTCTTACTATAAAACTTATTATTATCAAAGTCAATAGAACTAGCCAACCAGTTGAAGATTGGATATTTTACTACATAGCTTCAGTCAAAAATTCCATCTGTATTATTACAGTATCCTTTATGCCTGCAATTTTCCAGCCCAGTCTCAAACTCACCAATATCTGTGAATAAGAGAAAATAATGTTTTTTAGTCTCTGGAACTATACTTTATTCCCTTGCCCTTGGGGTCCTTACTATCCCATATTTTTCACAATTGCAACCAAAATATCTCCTCTTCTTGGATAGGACAACTCAAAGGTGACAGCTATCCCTAAGTTAATTTAAAAGTGCAATTCAATCCCAATAAAAAGGCCTACAAGCTATTTTATGGAGTGAGATAGTTAACACTTTCAAAAAAGAATAGCAATAAAAAACTGTGAGGGGGAAACTAGTATTACCAGACATTACATCCTAGTATAAATATTCAATGAGTAGTGTGCTACTGTTGTTTGAAGAGGAAAAACAGACTAATAGAATAGACCCCAACTCCAGAACTATCCCCAAGGACATATGAACTTTTAGTATAAGATAAACCTGGTTGCTAAGTCACTGGGGTAAGGATAGAATTTTAATTAAGATTAAATGGGACCCATACCTTCTACCATTCTCAAGAATAAATTCTAAAAGGATAAGATATTCAATTTAAAAACAATGCTGTACAAGCACTTGAATTAAACATTAGTGAATTCCTGTTTAACCTCCATGTATGTTAAAGCTTTCTGAATATGACACAAAACCATTGATGAAGTTACTCCTCTGGGGCAGTTGGTAGCTAGCCAGGAACTGAGTGTACTGGACACTTCAGAGAAATTTGAGTTTGGAAATACTTCATACAACACCCACAAATGTGTGCAGCAGGTGAGATCAGCAAAATCTGTAAGTTCTTGTGGCCAGGGGGTCCATGTCCCCTCCCTGCCAGGCACAGTCCTGAGGGAGGAGGGGCTATCAGTGCTGAGAACCAGGAGGGAGAACTACAGTTGCACCACTGATTAACAAACTCAGACTGCTGAACAAAACTCCAAGCATAGATAAACTAAAACCAAACATCAGACAATCTGGTAGCAGTCCACCCAGTGGAGAGGAGATAGAGCTCACAAAAACAGAAAAAAAAAGAAAAAGAAAAAGAAAAACAGAGACTTTTGGAGTTGGGGGTGAACATAATATGGAGAAGGGCCAGGATCAAACAGAATCAGGCACATATGCAAACCCAGAGGGACAGGGCCCTTTACTCAAAACTGGCTTTTTCTGGTTTCTTGATTGCCCCTTAATATCTTCCAACTCCTTGTATTTTTGCATTTCAATGCATTTCAATGCATTTTTGCATTTTTGCATATCCATAATAACCACAAGGACTGAATTAAAGGGCTTTTCTTTAAATGTCTATACTGGGCACTTCCTTTCCTTTTTTCTCTTTTTTGAATCTTTTTCTCTTTTTTTAAAAATAAATACTCTAAGAAGCCCATTACAGAAAGCCTCAAAAATCCACAATTTGGGCCCAGGCAAAAGCAGAACTAAGATAGCTCTGAGAGACAAAGCAATAAGTCTACTGTCAGAGAAAATTTTCTAATGACCATATCTTCCCAAGAAAAGGGGGGCATGACCTAGCTCCAGTAACAGCCCTCCTTTGGGGAACTCAGACTCTAGGGGCTGGAATTCAGAAACCAGCTTCAGTCAGCCACATCCCTGAGAGGGTCAGGGTCACCAGGAGAACTAAAGGCTCCATACCTCCTCACACTGGTTGGGGAGCTGGGGGTTGGCAAACACCACCTACCTGCTGGACAGCATAAAAAAGGCACAGAATCTAAAGGCCTCACAGAAGGGTCTCATTCTCAAGGAAACTCCACACCCTCCTCCAGAGACCTGGGTCTCTCTAGACTGGGAAAACCTGACTGGGGTTGACCATATCTGAGGAGACACACAAAAAGTCTACATAGTAACAGGGCAAGAAACAGAAAAACAAGAGGTGAAAAACTCTGGATCAACTAAATAGAATCTAAGTTAGAGGCCTAGAATGTGCTGAACTAAACACCAAAGGTTAGAGAACAAACCCAACTGACAAGAAAACCCTAGGTAAAATATTGAAAATGAGCTCCATAATAAACTAATTAAGAAAGTCAGATGCCTAGACAGCTCAAGATAATGATCCATACTAGGAAATGAAAAAATGCACCAGCCAAAGGAACAAATTAACAGTTCAACCAAGATACAGGAGTTTAGGCAACTAATGCTAAATCAATTCAATGAACTGAAGGAAGAACTAATTAAACACATTCAAACAAATCTCCTAAATCAATCCAAAAATCAAGTCAATAAACTGAGGAAAGATATAGCTAAGGAGATGAAGGATATAAGGAAGACACTGGATGACCATAAAGAAGAAGACATAAACATGAAAAACAAATGGCAGAGCTTATAGGAATGAAGGCCATAATGGTGGAGATGAAAAAGGCAATGGAGGGATACAACAGTACATTTGAACAGGCAGAAGAAAGGATCTGTGAATTGGAAGGGCAGACATTTTAACTCATACACACAAAAGAACAGATGATGAAAAGAATGGAAAAATATGAGCAGGGACCTAGGGAGCTGAGTGACAACATGAAGTGCACAAGTATACATATTATGGGTATCCCAGAGGCGGAAGAGAGGTGAAAAGGGGCAGAAAGAATAATGGAAGAAAAAAATCACTGAAAATTTCCTAGCTCTTATGAAAGACAGAAAATTACAGATTCAAGAAGTACAGTGTATCCCAAACGGGATAGACCCCAATAGACCTACTCCAAGACACTTACTGATCAGATTGTCCCATGTCACAGATAAAAAGAGAATTCTGAAAGCAGCAGGAGAAAAGCAATCTATCACACACAAGGGAAGCTTGACCAGACAATTTACAGATTTTTCCACAGAAACCATGGAGAGAAGGAGGCACTGGTGTGATACATTTAAGATCCTGAAAGAAAACTGCCAACAAAGAATTCTATATCTGGCAAAAATGTCCTTCAGAAATGAGGGAAAGATTAAAATATTTTCAGACAAACAGACACTGAGAGAGTCTGTGAATAAAGACTAGCAGTACAAGAATTTAAGTGAATGCTACAGGCTGATAGGAAAAGACAGGAGAAAGAGGTTTGGAGAAGAGTGTAGAAATGAAGATTAACAGGAAGAGTAAAAGGAGACAGAGGAAAAAATAAGACATGCATATAAAATCAAAAAAAAAATGGTAGCAGAAAATACTGCCCTTAGAGTAATAAACTAAAAGTTAATGGACTAACTCCCCAACCAAAAGACACACACTGGCAGAATGGACTAAAAACAGGACCCATCTGGATGCTGTCTACAAGATACTCACTTTAGACATAATGGCAAAAGTAGGCTGAAAGTGAAAGGTTGGAAAAAGCTATTTCATGCAAACAGCAACTGGATAAAAGTGGGAGTAGCAATATTAACATCAGAAAAATTATACTTTGAAAGCAAAACAATAAAAAGAGAAAAAAGGACAGTATACATTGATAAAATGGTCAATTCATCAAGAAAACATAACAATCATAAATATTTATGCACCAAGCCAGAGTGCCCCAAGATTCATGAGGAAAACACTGAGAACACTGAAAGGAGAAGTAGATAAAACTACAATAATATTTGGAGACTTTAATACACTACTTTCATCAATGGATAGAACATCTAGCCAAGGATCAATAAAGAAACAGAGATGTTGAATTGTATGATAAATGAATTAGGCATTTATAGAACACTACAGCCCACAACAGCAGGATACACCTTTTGCTCAATTGTTCATGGAATTTTCTCTAGGATAGACCACATGTTGGATAACAAAGCAAGTCTCAGCAAATTTAAAAATATTGATATTATAAAAACCCTTTCTGGGATTGTAATGGAATGGATTTGGAAATAAATAACAGGCAAAAGACTGTAAAATTCAAAAATATGTGGATACTAAACAACACACTCATAGAAAACCAGTGGGTAAAGGAAGAAATTAAAAGAGAAATTAGTAAATACCTTGAGGCAAATGAAAATGAAAGCACAACATATCAAAACTTATGGGATGCAGCAAAGGTAGTGTTGAGAAGGAAATTAATTGCCCTAAATGGCTATATTAAAAGAGATGAGGGAGAAAAAATAAAGGAATTAAATGTCCACATGTAGGAACTAGTGGAAGAAGAGAAAACTAACCCCAAAGCAAACAGCAGGAAAGAAATAACAAAGATTAGAACAGAAATAAATGAAACTGAGAACAGGAAAACAATAGAGAGAATCAACCAAACCAGAAGCTGGTTCTTTGAAAATCAATAAAATTGATGGACCCCTAGCTAGGCTAACAAATAAAAAAAGAGAGTAGATGCAAATAAATGCAATCAGAAATGGGAAAGGAAACATTACTACTGACCCTGAAGAAATAAAGGAGATAACGAGAAGATACTCTGAGCAACTATATACTAATAAACTAGAAAACTTACATGAAATAGACAACTACCTAGAAAAGCATAAACAACCGACATTGACCCAAGAAGAAATAGACAACCTCAACAAACCCAACACAAGCAAAGAGATTGAGTAAGTCATCAAAAACCTCCCAAGAAAGGAAAGCCCAGGACCAGATGGCTTCACATGTGAATTCTACCAAGCATTCAAGAAAGAATTAATACCAATCCTGCTCAAATTCTTCAAAAAAAATTGAAGAGAAGGGAAAGATACTCAACTCATTCTATGAAGCCAACATCACTCTAATACCAAAATCACACAAAAGTACTACAAAAAAAGAATATTATAGACCAATCTCTTTAATGAATATAGGTGCAAAAATCCTCAAAAAAAAATACTCACAAATTGAATCCAGCAGCACATTAAAAGAATTATACACCACAACTGAATGAAGTTTATTTCAGGTATGCAAGGCTGGTTCAACACAAGAAAATCAATTAATGTTATACACCACATCAATTAGTCAAAGCAAAAGAACCATGTGATCCTCTTGATTGATGCAGAAAAGGCATTTGATAAAATTCAACATCCTTTCTTGATGAAAACACTTCAAAGGAGAGGAATAGAAGGGAATTTTCTCAATATGATAAATACAATATATAAAAAACCCACAGCTAACATCATACTCAATGGGGAAAGACTGAAAGCTTTCCCTCTAAGATCAGGAACAAGAAAGAGATGCCCACTGTGACCTTTGTTATTCAACATTGTGCTGAAAATTCTAGCAAGAGCAATTAGGCAAGAAATAAAATAAAGACATCCAAATTGGAGAGGAAGAAGTAAAACTTTCACTATTTGGAGATGACAAGATTCTATATGTAGAAAATCAAGAGAAATCTACAGGAAAGCTATTAGAGCTAATCGATGAATACAGCAAAATGGCAGATTACAAGATCAACAGGCAAAAATCTGTGGTGCTCTTACACACAAGTAATGTGCAACAAATGAAGGAAATCAAGAAAAAATTCCATTTATAGTAGCAACCAAAAGAATCAAGTATTTATGAATAAACTTAATGAAGACCAAAAAAAACCTATAAAAAAAACTGCAAGAAACTGTTAAAAGAAATTGAACAGGACCTAAAAATGGTAGAACATACCATGTTCATGGATTGGAAGACTAAATACAATTAAGATGTCAATTCTACCTAAACTGATTTATAGATTCAATGCAATAGCAATTAAAATCCAAACAACTTATTTTACAGAAATAGCAATAACAATAACCAAATTTATTTGGAAGGATGAGGTGCCCTGAATAGCCAAAAATATCTTGAGACAGAGGAATAAATTTGGAGGTCTCACACTACCTGACTTTGAAGTGTATTGGAAAGCTGTATTGCTCAAAACAGCAAGATACTGGCATAAGGATAGATATACCAATGAATGGAATGAAATACAGTGTTCAGAATTCAACTCTTGCATCTATGGACAATTGATCTTTGATAAGGCAGTCAAGCCAGACTAACTGGGACAGAGCAGCCTTTCCAATAAATGGTGCTTGGAGAACTGAATATCCATTTCCAAATGAATGAAAAAGGACCCCTATCTCAGAGCATATACAAAAATTAACTTGAAATGGATCAAAGACCTCAACATTAACATTAAGGCCATAAGTCTCTTAGAAGAAAATGTGGGGCAATTTCTTAAGTATCTTGTGATAGGAGGTGGTTTTCCTGACCTTACACCCAAAGCATGAGCAACCAAAGAACAAATAGATAAATGGGATCTCCTCAAAATCAAACAGTTTTGTACATCAAAGGACTTTGCTAAAAAAGTAAAAAGGCAGCCTACACAATGGAAGACAATATTTGGAAACCACATATCATATAAGGGTATAATATCCTAAATATATAAAGTGATCCTACAACTCAACAACAGAAAGACAAGCAACCCAATTAAATGGGGAAAAGAAATAGACAGACACTTTTCTGAAGAGGAAATACAAATGGCTCAAAAACATCTGTAAACATGATCAATGTCACTGGCTGTTAGGGAAATGGAAACCAAGGCCACAATGAGATATCTTCTCACAGCTACCAGAATGGCCACTATCTAAAAAAACAGAAAATTACAAGTGCTGGAGAGGATGTGGTGAAAGAGGCACACAATCACTGTTGGGGGAAATGTAGAATGATGCAACCATTCTGGAAGACAGTGTGGCAGTTCCTCAGGAAGCTAAGTATAGATTTGCCATATGACCCAGCTATTCCATTACTAGGTATACACTCAGAGGAATTGAAAGTTAAGACATGAATGGACATTTGTAAACCAATGTTTATTGTGGCTTTATTCACAATAGCCAAGGGATGGAAACAGTCCAAATGTCCTTCAATTGTAGAGTGGATAAACAAATTGTGGTACATATACCTGATGGAATATTACACAGCTGAAAAGAGAACAAAGACTTGGAACATATAATAATATGAATGAATAGTGAGGACATTCTGTTGAGAAAAGTTAGGCAGAAGCAAAAGGACAAATACTGTATGGTCTCACTAATATGAACTAATATTAATGAGCAAACTTTGAGAATTAAAAATTGATAACACTGGCAACCAGAGATAAAAAGAGGAGGGTAGAGATTGGGCATTTGATGAGTAAGGACTACTGAATGTTCAGCAGGCTTGATTGTATAGACCCAGAAATTTATATCATAATAATCTGTGATAGTAGCACAATATTTTAACTACACTGAAAAAAGATGTCCATGAGTAAGGCTGAAAAATGTGGTGTAAGAGCATGTATGACACCTGAGGTAAAGATAGAAGATAAAGACTGGGACTGTTTAACATAGCAAAAACTGGAGTGGTCAATGATTGTGACTGAATGTACAAATATAAAACTGTTCTTGCATGTTGGAGAACAAATGAATGTCAACCATGCACAGTGCTGGAAAGGGGTTGATAGTGGAGAAAAATATAATTAAAGCAAACTGGAGTCTACAGTTAATAGTAACATTGTAATTTGCTTCCATTAAATGTAGAAAAGGCAATATACAAAAGCTAAATAAGTATGAGAGGGAGATATAAGGGAGAAATGTGGGATACTTGGTAGTGGTGTTGTTGTCTGACCCTACTATTATATTTTATTGTATGATATTTTATTTTTTTATTATCTTTTTTATTATTCATTAAAAATCTTTTTTTGTATTAATCAATATGCTTAAGCGCTGACTGTGGAAATAAATGCACAACTGTATGATGATACCATGAACATCTGATTGTACACTGTGGATGTATATCATATGTGAATATAGCCCTATAAAATTGTTTGGAATAATATAAACAGGGATAAAAGTGCTGGAGAAAACATGGAGAGAGGAATGTATGTGTTTACTGTTGGTTAGGAGGCAGAATGGTATAGCCTTTCTGGAGGACAGTGGGGTGTTTCCACACAAAGCTAAGCATGTGGGTGTCATAAAGTATGCATCAACTGAAGAACAGGTTGGTGAACTGTGGTGTGTGCATACAATGAAATATTGAGCTACTGCAAGAATGAGTAAAGCTGTGAGACATGCAATGAGGTGAATACACCTGTAGACAGTATTTTGAGTGAACTATGCTGGAAACAAAGGCAAACAGTATAATGCCTAACTACAATGTGTAAACTCATAATTGAAACTTAGAGCACAGCTTGTCAGGGGAATGCTTATTGTAATGTTCCCTAGATTGTATGCACTTACAGCAGTCCCATCTATTCCTGAATTACAATGGCTATCTCCAGATTCTGAGATGCTGCTCCCTTTGTGTATAACCTGATAGATCCCTGGAACTTTGGGTATCTGTGTGACACCTGAAACTCAGAGCTAGAACTTGGCAGATATGAATGTCAGCATTAGCACATATAGCAACTATTAAAAAAGAGGAAGAAGAATCCAGACTTCAACTAGAGATACGAATGAAGCAGATGTGGTTAGGACTAGGGCAAACTGGGTCAAAGGGTAAAGAATAATACTGACTGCATTTTAAAACTTCAAATTCCACGTGAGACCAAGGGAAGAGATGTTTAGTTGGTGCAGGATCTGTATTTCCTAAACAGTTTAACTCACATGATTCTTTCAAATACCATAATTATAAATAACTTTTAATGGGAAGTAAAGCCTGGTAGGTTTGCATAGTTTACTGTGAAATAGCTACACATCCCAAAGCAATTTGGACAGAAAATAAAAATATATATGCAGGGCCCCCTGAGGAGCTGGGGGAAAATGTGGAAGTGTTAGCCTTCCTCACCTGGATTGTTGCTGATTTTCTCACAAACATTGAGAACTGGTGGTTTGATGTGCCAAGGCCTCTATCATGGGACTTGCCCTTATGAAGCTCATCATTGCAAAGGAGAGGCTAAACCTGCTTGTAATTGTGCCTAAGTGTCTCCCCAAGTACCTCTTTGTTGCTCAGATGTGGCCTCTCTCTCTAGCTAAGTCAACTCAGCAGGTGAAATCACTGCGCTCCCCCCTACATGGTATCTGACTCCCAGGGGTGTAAATCTCCCTGAAAACACTGGTTATGACCCCAGGGAATGAATTTGGACCTGACATTATGGGATTGAGAACATCTTCTTGACCCAAAGGAGGATGCAAAATGAAGCAAAATAAAGTTTCAGTGGCTGAGAGATTCCAAATGGAGTTGAGAGGTCACTCTGGTTGGCATTCTTATGCACTATATAAACAACCATTTTTAGGTTTTAATACCTTGGAATAGCTAAAAGTAAATACCTGAAACTATCAAACTGAAACCCAGTAGCCTTGACTATTAAGATGATTGTATAGCAATGTAGCTTTCAATAGGTGACAGTGTGATTGTGAAAGCCTTATGGATCATACTCCCTTTATCCAGTGCGTGGATGGATGGGTAGAATAATGGGGGCAAAAACTAAATGAAAAATAGGATGGGGTGTTTTTGGTGTTCTTTTTTACTTTCATTTTTCATTTTTATTTTCACTTTTTCTTGTACAAGGAAAGTCTTCTAAAAATAGATTGGGGTGATTAATGCACAACTATATGATGGTATTTTGAGCAATTGATTGTACACTTTTGATGATTGTATGGTACATGAATATATCTCAATAAAATTGAATAAAAAACCATTGATGAGTTTTTCTGTACAAAAAATGTTTAAAAATTAACTGCAGGACAAAAACAATATTATAAGAAAATTCAAAAGATAACTGACAAACTGGGATAAAATGTTTGTAATATACACCACAAACAAGGGCTAATATCCGTGATTTATTTTTTAATTTAAAAATTGAGAAACAAATTAAAAACCCCAAAAGAAAAAATAGGAGAAACACAGGAACAAACAATTCAAGTAAATTATATATATAATGGCCCTCTAACCTATGAAAGAAAGTTCAAGATTGTTCCTAATTAGAGACTAAAGTGAAAACTATATAGGAGATATATCATTTCTTACCTAAGCAACTGGAAAACTTTAAATTATGACAAGCAATCTCATGGCAAAACTGTGGGGAAACAGGTGCTCATACATTGCTGGTGGGAATGCAAACTTGTACAAACCTTCTATAAGTACCTTTGGATTTTCTAATTGAAATACATATGCATGTACCTTTTCACTCAGCCACCTCACTTCTAGGAGTTTATCCTAAGGATGCATCTCCCATGAATATGGGAAACAACTTAAAATTCCCACACATAAGTGAGGGTTGAATAAGCTATGGTGCATTCACAAAAGGAAGCCTAGGCAGCTGAAAAGAAGAATGGGAAATTCTCTTTGAACTGATTTGGAGTGATACTGTGCTGATTTGAATCTAAGATGTCCCCCACAAAAGCCATATTCTTTTAATCCAACATTGTGGGTGCAGAGTTATTATGGGTGGGATCTTTTGATTAGGTTGCTTCCATGGAAAAGTTACCCACCCAACTGTGGGTGGGACCTTCTGATTAGATTATTTCCAGGAGTTGTGACTGCCCATTAAAGGTGTGTCTTTATTAGTTTACTGGAGTCTTTAAGAGAGCTCAGGGTCTGACACAGATGCAGATGCTTGGAGATCCAGAAAGAAAGATGTTTGGAGAAGTTAAGCTAAGAGATGAAGCCTAGAGTTTGCCCTGGAGAAGCTAAGAGAGGGTCCCCAGACTCTTAGGAAGAAAAAACCTGGGAGAACAAGCAAGGATGCACCAGAGCTCAGAGAGAGACTCTAACAGAGATTCACAGGAGCTAAAGGAGATAAGCTAAGAGAGACAGAAGCCCAGAGACTTTCTGGAGAAAATAATTTGAAACCAGAACCTGGGAAAAAGGACAAGCAGACACCAGCCACATGACTTCCCAGCTAACAGAGGTGTTCCTGATGACATCAGACTTTCTTCAGTGATGGTAACCTCTTATTGATGCCTTAGTTTGGACACTTTTATTGTCTTAGAACTGTACATTTGTAACCTAATACATCCCCTTTATAAAATTCAATCTATTTCTGGTATTTTGCAAAACAGCAGCTTTAGTAAACTGAAACAGTTACCTAGGATACACTGTTGTGTGAAACACCTAAAGTGTGAAATAATATCTATAATGTACTATCAACATGCCAGGGAATGAAATAAAATGAAAGGTTTAGGAGCTGCACAGATTTAAGGAGATGAAGGAGAAGTGATAAATAAATGCTATGTGGGACCCAGAAAGTGTTCTTGGAGCAGAGAAAGGACATTAGGAGATAAATTAGTGAAACATTGACAAAGCCAATAGCTTGTTCCAGTATTAATTTCCTGCATTTGATCATGGTGATGCAATCATGTGTGCTGTTAACATTAGGGTAAATGGATAGAAGGGTTTATGGAAATCACTGCTCAACTTTTCTTTATGTTAAAATCATTTCAAAATTAAAAATGTAATAAACACATCCTCTGCAGTTTACCATTTTCTGCTTCACATTTTTGCTGGAGCAAATGAGAGTGTCAAATGTGAGAGAGAGACCCTGGATGCCAGCAGCCTGTCCTCAGAGAAGGTATTTTCCTCTCAGTGCTTTCATTTGGACATTTTCAGGGTCTTAGAACTGTAAATTTGTAGCATAATAAATCTCATTGAAAAAGCCAACCCATTTATGGTACACTGCATTTCAGCAGCTTTAGCAAACTGAACCAAGGACCATTGAGGATGTTAATCAAATATCCTGTTTAGATGAGGGCAAGTTCAATCAGCATGGGCCTTTACCCATGTGACTGGAGGACTTATAAGAAAAGGTAATTAGACATGCAAAGTAGAAGCCAGAAGTCAGAAGAAGCCAGAGAGGAAAGGAGAATCACTATATGATGGAGGATTTTCATCACTAGAGTGCTACGGACTCCAGCAGAAAGCATGGCTTTACTGACACCATGATTGTGGGCCTCTAGACTCCCACACTGTGAGCCAATATATTTCTGTTGTTAAGCCAACCAGTGTATGGTGTTTGTCATTAGCAGCCCTCGCAAACCTAGAAAGCAGGGCATGGAAGGTTGTCCTCAACCCTATCCAGACTCCAAGATGAGTGTGGATTCCATATTTACCTTCACATTTGTCATAGGGCTTGATGAAGTATTTCCTCCCAGACCTTCTTTACAAACACAGTGGGTACTATTGGGACAGTTGGCATTTTCAGTGCAAGGAGGACAGAAAGCTACAGGGAACACAGGTCCATTCGTTTATTTACACCTGCATTCATTAAAGAAAATTTCATTAAGCACCTGCAAGTTAATAAACACAGAGTTCAGACGGAGGTCCACAGGAATAGCTCTGTATGCATCCATTTTGCACTCATCCCATGACTCAACAGAGAAGCTTTTGGTACCTGGAAATATCCCAAACCCTCACCATATTTGACCTGACAGCCAAAATTACAGCTTAGAGCACTTGCACTTCTTTGAGCACTTTCTCTGGCCACCAGGGTCCTCTTTGCTCACCATGTGGCCAGTGAGTAATCCCCAATACACCATCTCCAAATCAGTTGAAGTAAGTCAGTGTATAAAAAAGCCAACTTCCCTACACTTGGGAGCAAAACTGTGTGGTGCATGTTCCATAGTATATCCAGTATTTTGCCAGGGATTCAAGATCACTTACTCACATGGCATCTTGACAATGGCATCAACATCTTCTACTCACAATTTACATCCCACTCCAAGCTGGTGTTTTCTGGAAACACTTCCCAGATAAGTTTCTTGCTATTAAGTCATTTTCTCAGGGTCTTCTTATGGTGGCCCCCAAACGAAGACATAGTATCACCTGGGGCTCAGGTTTTTGGAAAAGAAAAGGCAGAGTCTCCCATTGGCTCCCATACCCAACAGTTGTGGAACCTTGAGCCAGCCCCTACTGTCGAGGGTCATTGGTCAATTGTGGATAATTTAAGCAATTTTTTATAGGAATATTATGGGGATTAGATGAGATTGTCCATGTAATTTGCTTATCACCATTCCTGGTGCAATTCAAGAGCTAAATAAAAGAAGTTGATGATGGTGATGATAAATGAAAAGGAAAAAGTCTTGGGTGTCAAAGCAGTAAGCAGAAAGCTTCAGGGCCTCAGTGCTCTCTACACTTGAAAGAACTCCTTCCCTGCACTGGAAGAAGGTTCTAGAGCCTGATATCCTTTCCCTGCTCTTTGGCTTTGAGTAGACTCACATCCAGAATTCTTCCCTTCCACACCTGACAGAGCCAGCAGAACACTGACACCTAGAACAGATAGGGAAGGGGACAGCTCAGGTGGGGATGCCCCAGGGAAGCCTGGGTTAGAGAGGGGCCTCTTCTCCCCCTGTCCGTTCATACCTAATACTTCACTTCATGTTCCTCCAGACAGGGCACAAGGATGAGTGTCACAAAGGCCATCATGTATTATCAGGGCATAAGACAAACAACTCATGGTGCCTGTATGTCCCAATTTCTGAAAATCCAGCTGCTACTTCTTTTGTTCCTCCAAGTCTAGCACCAAAAGGCAAAGTTTGGAGTCTCCTTTCTATGTTCAACAGTATATCTTTACCATTCCAGACCTCTAAACAAGCACTGTCCAAAAGAAGTACAATGTGAGCCACATATATGCTTCTGAATATTCTGGTAGCCACAACTAAAAAGTAAAGACAAAAGGTGAGATTAGCTTTAATAATATATTTGATTCAAGCCAATATTACCAAGATGTTATCATTTCAATGTGGAATCTATATAGAAAAATTATTATTAATAAGATACTTTATATTCTTTATGTGTGTGTTAATTCTTCAAAACCCAGTGTGCATGTGTACCTATGGCACTGCTCAATGGAGGCACAAAACAGACTTATTTGGAAGGTCCCCAGGACACAGAGCCAATTATCCATATATATAACCCATCATTAAACTGCTCTTCATTGGCTCTTCCAACATCCCACTCTCACATCTGCTCCCTCCCTTGCACTTCCGGGGATCACTTCCCAAATAAACAACTTATACCCAAGTTCTTATCTCAGGGTCTGCTTTGGGGAGAGCCAACCTAAGACTCAGTATGAAAGTTCATATTGGTACAGGTGCACACTGCCATTTCTGGAGAAAGTACCATCTTTATTTAGGATACAGTAGCATGGGGACAAGTGTATGGAATTCTTTATTCCATTCATCTGCAAAGAGGATAAGGCACCAGCATCTCCTAGCATGGAGACACTAGCAGCAACAATCCAAGAAATGCTTTCAGGCAGGATGTGATGAGAGCTCCTGGAATCAATAAGCCCCATGAAAACCAGCTCCTCACTTACAAAACCCTTTAATTTCTTAACCCCAAAATTCAAGTTCAGGGAAATAATTTCAAAGAAAGGATCACACAAGGGTGATTGTAGCAGAATTTCCCATGGGTAAAAATAATAACACCCAACAAATTAGAAACAAAAGATGCATCTTATGGACTGTTCTGGGAATTAAAACTCTGCTCTGTTGAAATCAGAAACATCCAGTCTGTGGAGAACTCCACAGGACATACTTCCCAGTCTGTCTTTAAAAAGGATAAAAGCAAGGGTAATCTAGGGGGGATACTTGATTAAAAGAGATTTAGAATGATATCAACAAATTGCAGTGTCTTACTGAATCCCAAGTCAAACAAATTAAAAAAAAAAAGTTATGTTCCAGTTTGCTAATGTGCCATTGTGCAAAATACCACAAGTGGATTGGCTTTTATAAAGGGTTTTTTTTTTTACAAAGTTACAGTCTGAAAGCCATGAATATGTCCAAATTAAGGCATCAGCACAAGCATGTCTTAACTGAAAGAAAGCCAATGGCATCCAGAAAACCTATATTAGCTGGGAAGTCACGTGATTGGCATTTGCTGATCCTGGTTTGTGTTCCAGATCCTTTCTCAGCTCCTGTGTATTATTCAAAATGTTGCTTTTGGGGCATTTTGTCCTCTCTTATGTCCTCCAGAGCAAAGTCTGGGCTAGTATCTCCAAAGCATCAGCAAAAGTTTGCGTTCAATGGATGTCTCCAAAATGTCTCTCTTAGCTATAGCTGCATCTGGGCCTGCATGTCTCTTTTTAAAGTACTCCAGTAAATCAATCAAGACCCATGCTGAATGGGTCGGTCAACACATCCATGGAAATAATCTAATCAAAGTTATTACCCATAGTTGGTGTGTTTCATCTCCATGGAAACAACCTAATCTAAAGATTCCATACTAATCAATACTAATATGTCTGCCCCCACAAGAATGCATTAAGAACATGACATTCTGGGGGACATAATACATCCAAACTGTCACATTCCAACAACTGGACCCCAAAATGACATGATCTTTCCATATATAAAATACATTCATTCCATCACAATATCACAAAAACTTAAATCATTTCAGTAAAAATAGTAATAGTACAAGATCTCATAAAAATCAGTTACAGGCATGGTCTCTCCTAAGGCAAATTTGTCCTCTAGCCATGGACTTGTGAAACTCAGAACAAGTTATCTGCTTTCAATACACAAAAGAGGGACAATCATTGGACAAACATTTCCATTGCCGTGGGGAGAAACTGAAAGGAGAACAGAGTTCACTGGAGTGAAGTGATTCCTAAAACCTGCAGGGCAAACTTCACTGATGCTTTTGCTGATGCTTTTAAAAGTCTGAGGGTCATTTATTGAATGATCTTGTGTACTTGGATCTTGAGAGAGAGAGAGTCTAACTCTCTCCAAGGGCCTTCAAGACAGCCCTTTTATCTCTAAATGCTGGGGTGAGTGCTCCAACATATCCACACTTGGGGTAGACCACCTTCTTCTCAGCCCCACCCTCCTCAAGCATCAGGGTGCCACCCAGACTCTGCTTCTCTGGGGCAAAGGCTCTCCCCTCTCTGAATAGTGGGGTGGCATCCAGGATCTCCCTAGTCCCCAGAGAATATGCTCCACCCTCTCTGAGGCCTGGGGCAGCTGCACTCTTCCTGAGCATCAAGGCAGAAGACCCACCCTCTGGGGCAAACTCACCCTTTCCACATGCATGAGTTGCTCTGCTCTCCTTCCCTGAGATTTCTTGACTCCAGACCTCAATTTCCATGATCCTGTCCTTGAGGAAATTTTTCCTTCAATTTTTTTTTCCATCCCCTGCAGTCCAGATTGGCAGTTGTTTTGTCTGTACAGATGACACAAAAATTCTGTAGGCTTGGCATGCTGTTTACATGGGTCAAAACCATCATACAATAGGACTTTCCACAAATGCTTTCTGGATAACTCCATCTCCAATCCTGGCTTGTAGGTTCCATGTTTGGTTAAATTCTCATGTGGGGCTGTAGCTACTGGGGTTTCACTTTCTGGAAGCCCAGACACTTCCAAGCCAACAATTTCTGGTTTCTTTGTATCCAAGAGTTCATTTCTCAGCTTATCTCTTTCCTGTCACATTTTACTATAAGCTGCAAGGAAAAGCCAGGCTACATCCTCCACATGTAGTCTGGAGATCTCATCAGCTAGGTATCCCAGCTTGTCACTTTCAAATTCAGCCTTCCATCTGAAACCAGAACACAATTTTGCCAAATTCTCTGCCACTTTAAATAAGAATTGCCTTCTTTCCATTTGCAATGACACATTCAACATTTCTGTTCAAGGCCTCATCAGAGCTATAGTTAGAGTACGTATTTCTACCAACAATCCCTTCAAAACCATTCAGGCCTTTTCTATCAAGCTACTCACAATTCTTCCATAATATTCCCCTTATCCATTTAAACAGCCATTCCAACATGTTTGGTATTTGAAAACACAGCAGTACCCCACTTTTCTAGTTCCAAAATATGTTTTGATTTGTTAATGCTGCTGTTATGCCAATTACCAGAAATGGATTGGCTTTTGTAAAGGGGGTTTATTTAGTTACAAAGTTACAACCTGAAGGCCATGAAAATGTCCAAATTAAGGCATTAACACAAGTATACCTTCTCCAAAGGAAAGCCAATGGTGTCTAGGAAATCTCTGTGAACTCAGAAGGCAAGTGGCTGGTGTCTGCTCATCCCAGGTTGCGTTCCAACTCTTCTCTTAGCTCCTGTGCATTCTTCAAAATGCTGTTATTGGCTCATTTTGTCCTCTCTTAGCTGCTCTCCAAAATATCCCTCTCAGCTGTTCTGAGGTCCTTCTGTTTGTGAGCTCTTTTATAGGACTCTGGTGATTAATTCAAGGCACAACCTGAATGGGTGGGGCCACAAATCCATAGAAATAATCTAATCAAAGGTGTTACTTACAGTTGATGGGTCACATCTCCATGGAAACAACCTAATCCAAAGATTCCAACCTAATCAACACTAATATATATGCCCCCACAAGGATGCATTAAAGAACATAGTGCTTTGGAGGACATAATACATCCAAACAGGCACAGGTTGTAAGCTGGACATTTGATGACATTAAGGAATTATGGGTAGTTTTTCATACATAAGATTAATCACTCAGTTTTCTCACTTGTCAATGTAGGTGGCTTGCCCAAAGAAAGCTATGGATACGATAAAGTGGCTATTTTTAAAAAAGTCTTAATCTTTTAAAGATACATATTAAAATTTTCTAGGTGAAATAATGTGATGACTAATATTTACTTAAAAATAATTAGGTGGTGGTAGTGGTTTCAGGAGAGGGTGGGAGTGGAGATGAAACAAGACTGTCCTATAGTTGATCATTGCTGAAACTGGGTGATAGGTTGAGGGAATTTCATTTTTCAATTTACTCTACATGTGTATATGTTTGAAATTTTCCATAATAAAAGGCGAAGGAAAAAGATCTGATTAAAGAAATACTTTAAATGCATATATACATATATATTCATACAAATATATGTATACATATGCGTGTGTATATATATATACACATACATACCAAGGGGTGGCAGTGCCTAGGACTATAGTAAATAGTATATTTTTAATAATATTGTTTCATCAGTTGTAACAAAGTTACCAGACTAATACAAACACAAAATGTTAGTAATAGGGAAAACTGAGTGTGTGTGTGATGAGTGTGGTATATGGGAGCTCTGCAATTCTGCATAATTTTCTCCCAATGTACAGCTGCTCTAATTTTTAAAAAGAAAAAATAGCAGAGATACAAAAATAATTTGTTTCTTGCAAATAAAATTAAAGTATTAGGCAACACTAGAAATAAACCTTACAAAGAAGACTTTAAAATAATGTAGTACATTTTTTGTCCTGTGGATATCATTTTAAAATTAAAGAAGAATGTCCTAATGATATTTGCCAATGAGTACTTGGGGTTTAGAATAAAACTTCTGGTGCACATTAGCAACATGCAAAGCCTGAAAATCTGTTAAAACAATAAAAAATGGTGTCAGTGATAATAAAGGCACTTAGGGAGAAAACACAACACAATAGTTTTTGTAAAATATAGATGGGAAGAAAGGCAATATTTAAATGTATAATAAAAATAATGAAATATCATAAATAAAAATTATGTGGGAGAAAAATAACATGAAAAGCAATTGTGTTATAGCATTAGGAATAAAATCAAGATATAGAGCAAATACATTATATTACATTTAAAGGAATTATAAATGTTACTGGGGAAAAGCCTTATGCATATTAATTTCTTTTATTCAACAGTAATTATAATTTTGCATACTACTTTAGTAATAAAAATAACAATAATAATAAATTTCATTAGAAAACAGAAATGTCAAAAAGCTCATTTCTCTTGGCAGCTCCATTTCTTCTCTGCCACTATTGCCTCACACTTCAGATAAAATAATTAAAGTTCAAAGATATTGTATTACTTGCTCAAGGTCACACTGCTAGTGAAATACATAGCTAAGATTTGGACAAAGTCTGTCTGAGTCCAAAGCCCATGTACAGCTGCCACACAAATGTCATCAGTGTCAATGCCTCCAGGGAGCTAGTCAGGAAACGTAAATGAGGTCATTGGTGGGCAATGAGGATCTTTGGATAAGTGGAGACCACAGACTCTATCTGAAGACCTTCAAATACACTTTTTCCTTAAAAAAGGACAACTAAGCTATCATCACCTTGAAACCTTTGCAGTAGACAATACTGCCAGATCATTAATCAAATTATTAAAATAGGAATGCTGTGTCCTTTGGAAGAATTATACTTGGTCATTTCTGGATCCATTCCTTTCTCTCAATATTCATTTTCTTTTATCATGTTTCTCTTTCTCTCCAAAATCCTACTCTGGATATACTGTAAAGAAACACCCTCTGGATGAAGTCATTTGTCTTTGTTTTGGTTTGTTAAAGTTGCTACAATGAAAAATATCAGAAATGGATTGGCTTTTATAAAGGGATTATATTAGATTACAAATTTACAGTTCTCAGGTCATAGAAGTGTCCAAACTAAGGCATCAACAAGAGGATAAATTCACTGAAAAAATGCTGATTGTGTCCAAAACACCCCTGTTGGCTGGGAAGGCACGTGGCTGGCATCTTTGGGTCCCTTTCTACCGGGTTTTGCTTCAGCTCTACTCTGCATCCTTGTTCCTTTCTCCCAAGGCATTTCTCTCTATGCATCTGGGATCTTCCCTTAGCTTCTCTGGGGCAAATGATGGGCTTCATTTCTTAGCTTAGCATCTTCAAGCATCTCTAGGCATCTCTGTTGGCTCCCAAATGTCTGGGACTGTGTTGTTTCCTCAACACTCTTAAGCACTCCAGTGAACAAATTAAGACCCACACCAAACAGTCTGAGGCCCCTCCACCATAGATATATCTAATCAAAATATCTCACCTATGATTTTGACTACTGTTGCTTTGTAGTATGCTTCAAAGTCAGGTAGTGTGAGACCTCCCACTTCCTTCCTCTTTCTCAAGACATTTTTGGCTATTCAGGGCACCTTGCCCTTCCAAATAAGTTTGGTTATTAGTTTTTCTATTTCTGTGCAGTAAATTGTTGGGATTTTAATTGATAATGCACTGAATGTATAGATCTGTTTTGGTAGAATTGACATTTTAACTATATTCGGTATAATCTTCTAATATGGGACTTGAAGGATATGAATCACCTGTCCTGGTTATTATAGTAAGACCTTTTCACTTTTTATTATTTGGAAATTCTACTTGAGGGTTTTTAGGTAAATGTCCCATTAAATTTGCTTCTATATTAGAAGGAATTACTGGTTCTTTACTATTAAAGAACAGAAAATATGAAAGTAGCATAGAGAGAAGGAATTAGCCTCCTCATTATCCTTCAACACCCTCTCCTGCTGGCTTTTCCTTTCCAAATTTTATATAAACAGTTCCATCATTAATTTGATTAATATTTGGCTCTCCTTATTTTTCTGTGTTCATCTCATAAGGGCTAATCAATATTCTCTCTGAAATTCTTGCCCTTTCAGAAATTGGTCATACCTGTGTCTTGGCTGTATTCAATTAGGGTCAGTATCCCAATTTATTTAAAATTGAGACTGCATTGCCCATATGTTCTGACAGAGTTCTTATACCTGGATTAAAATCTAAAGATATTTACAGTATTTTATTACTGGTTTACCTAGTTCAGGGTGATTAAAATCTAAATACCATATATTTGCTTTTTTTCTCTCTTTGTGGAAGTTCCAAGACCAGTAATTATAGTAGACAGCAAAACATTGTTTAGGATTACATTTAGATTTAAACTTTCAACCACACCAAGTGGCATATTTACAGCAAAGATAAATCAAAGTTCCATGTAGGGTCAAGGTCATCACCACATACCAAAATCCCGGTGAGTTGAAAGCTATTGAGTTTGTTATCCTTGAAGATCTCCTCCATGGCAATGGGTACAGGTTCTCCTTCTCAGCTGCATAAGTGTTTTGGCAGATCAGAAATTTCAGTAGATGTGGTAGCTTGCTTGGTAGTGGAAACAGATTTGTTGCTTGGATATACAGGCTTGATATTAGGTGCTAGTCATGCTCATGTGCAAAGCTCTGCATCTGGTTGGGTGTCCTCATATCTCTTAGAGATTTTACTAGAAGGAATGGGTGATGGCAAGGCAAAGTGTATATTATGACAATTTATTAAATGTCTCTTTAATTCTTGAATAGTAACCTGGGTGCATTATCCTGTTTTGAATGGAAGGATGCACTCAGAATTTGAATCAGTGTCATAAAACAAATATTTTCTATCCAGGAACTCTTCTGCACATATTTTACACATATATTTCAGACAAAGTTGGTTAGTCAGTTACAATAAAGATAATATCAAAATCATATATTACATTCCTAACAGTATGAAGCATGTACAGAGTTAGTAGAGCAGGTTGAAGTTTCCACTTACATTCTCTACTACTATGGCCTCGTAGTAAGGTTGTATGAAGATGCTATAAAACAGCAGTATTTCCTTGTCACTCTCTACAGTACTTACTGCTCCTCCTTTATCTGAAAATTTGGAAACTATGTCAGAATCCTGAAAATCAACACTATAAGTATAGTAATAATTATTAGGATGACTATGGGCTTAGCATTAATTATCAATTATTTTACCAAAGATTCCATTGGTAGCAGTATTTACAAAGCTGGCAATTGTTTAGTGGCTCAGGCAGCAGCAGGCCAGAAATTCTCCAATGCTTTTCCTAGTCACTTGATCCACTCTGGAGCATCCCTTTCATGTGACTCCAGTCTGTTAAGGTCAGACTTTGTATCTTCTATCTGTTCTTCAATGCTAGCTCATGCATTAGTGGTCTTGACTTCAACCTTCTTCAGCTTGGCTAAGAGTCTAACGAGGTGTGATAATCTCAGTTGTGTTTTTAGTATTTGAAAGTTACCCAAAACAAGAGTTTGCTCTTTAGGTAAAGGTTTCTTGAATTTTCTTTAAAACATGTTACTGTACCATTGACAATGACAATTAAGGATTAATATGGATGCATATTGCATTCTATAGTGTCTGACATAATACATAACTGCCATTCTTTAAGGAATAAATTATAAGTAAGGAGATGAAACTGCTTTCCCAGTTACTGGGCATATACTCCATTTTATTGCCAAAGTTTTGATGTAGATTAATTTCTTCACAAATAAGATAATGTTTTTCTTCACATCCTTTAAGCTCTAAATAATATAGCAGGACATTCTTGACTAATATGGGTGTAAGGTTGATATATCTTTATTAAAGTAACTTGAGTTCCTTTTTTTTACTAAATGTCTGATGTTTAATACTTGCCAGTTACTATAGAATACTTTGTTAGGTAGAATTATTTGATAATAAATCCTCATTTCCCAGATACTTTTAATTGGAGATGTGTAAGTTTTCTTTATAGCATATATTATGCTGCATGCTATTTGTTAAACTATTTGCATACCATGTTGAGGCATATTAAGACCTTCATTAATCCATGCTCCATTTAATATTCTCCAGTCAATTTTCCTTTCTGTGGTGAGTATTCTAAAATTTTGTGTGTAATACTATCAACATGGCTGTAGTTAATTCATCTATATGCTGAATGTTTTCCATGGTGGCTTCCATAAGAGTCACCACATGATCTTTTAATATATGTAGTCCATCAGCTGATGATAGTTTAAGTCAGAAAGTTTAGATACTGTTGTTATTCAATTAGCCATCAAAAAGTTTACTTTCTGAAGTCTTTGAGTGTTATTGAAGCTTCTTCATCCTCATTTTAAGGGACAAGGATTCACTTCCTTTTGTTTACACTTAATCTGTATATTAGACATATTGACTTCATTAACCAATCCCTATATTTTGTCTTCAGTTGGAAGCTCTTTAATAGTAGTAGTATATTCTCTATTTGAGTTATAAAAATTTCATTTAATGAGCTAATCATGCTCTCTACATGATGTTTCTTTTTAGCTTCTGCTATGCATTTTTGATAGAGTGAGCATACTTTATATTTAAGCACTACAATTTTCTTTCCTAAAATATACCTTGTTGAAGATCACGTATTTCTAAATGAACATTCCCAGGTGCAGAATGGATGGCTCATCATTCTTGATATTGTGGGAGAGTGACAGAAATATCAGTCATTGGTGCGATACTAGTTAAATTCCAAGAGATTATTGGACCAAGATGATGTATAGCATTTTTCCATTACAATTTAAAAACTGCTGATCAAATAAACCCTAGGATAAGTCTATTAATTATTAGTCCAAAAAGAGCCAGCATAGTATGTGTGTAGATGTGGCAACAAGGCATACAAAAAATATCTGTACTTTACCTGTGCAGTGGAGTTTGAGATTTTTTTCATTTTCCCAATCTGGATCCTCTAGATAAATATTGGGATCTTTTTTCATAAAAATTCCAGATTTTTTGCACTATTCCAAACTATCCAATACTGGAGGTTGAGGACTGGTATATATCTTTCCATAATGAGAAGTGGGCTTCAAATTTTCAATACTAACCTTTCATCATTGGCCAAAAGGGTCCGATATCTCAACAGTATAATCATCAAATGCTGTAAGAATTTTAGTAGGCTTTTTCTGTCATGGATGTAGAGGAGTATACTTCTGTACCCTCTCCTGGAAAAAGTGCCCAGTGAAGGGTTTCCAAGCAGAAGTGCAGGAGGAGGATGTAGCAGGTGTAAGTTCATCTCTGAGTTCCTGCAGTAAAGATAATTGTTCTTCTCTAGAGAAATTAGCATCATCTACATTTGAAAAAGGCAAATTATAATCAACACCAAACATTAACTTATGAGGTATTTGATGCATTCGTGAGGATGGTATATTATTGATGGAAAGCTGAACAAAAGGGATAAGTGGGTATCAATTTCAAAGCCATCCAAATGACAGTTTAGTTAAGACTCATTTTATTTCACAATTTTTCCTTTTCACCTACCCACAACCTTGGGGGTGGTGAGGGGTGCTAAATTCCTTTTTATCTTTCCACAGCTTTGGGGGTGCTAAGGGGTACTAAATTCCAATTGTATACTTCTCTCCTTGGTCCACTGCCACAAGGTGGCAGAAATGAAAGCTGACCCCTGATTAGAAAGCAGCACCTTAAGAATTGCAGTACCTGATAAAAAGTTGAGAGCTTTAACAGTTGCATTGGCAATTTAGGTCTTGGTTGGGAATAACCAACAGTATCCTATTTCAGCATCAACAATAACAAGAATGTGTTCATGGCCATTTTTGATGAGGGTAAAGGACTGATATAATCCATATAAAACTTTTCAAAATGGCTATCAGGATGAATAATTGTTTTTGGAGGAGTAGGAATTTGGAAGGATGCATTAGTTACTTGGCATTCCTCAAACTTGGCTACAATGGATCTGACTGTTTTAATTATATTAGGCCACCACTATTTATAGTTTTACTTTAATTAAGGTGGTTTCCCATCCTCCATGAATAGTTCCAAATGTATTGTGGGCCTTTTGGGCCAATTTTATGCTTTCTATAACTGGAGGAATAATCCTTTTCCATGTATCTTGTTTAATAATAATAATACCATTTTCCAAAAGATATATATATATTTTACAGGTTACCCCTTAGGGTTAGGACTTTGAGTCCAAGACTTGTTCCACCTCCTTGTCTAGGTCTGGTAAGTTTTTTTAGTTTTACTATAAATAAAAGTATCTTGATTTTGGTGACCTGGCTCATGTACCACATGCATACTGGGCTTATTTTGCTTTAATTAGCAATAACTTCTCATTTATGTTGCAGAGTTTTTTTTATTATTAACAAACTCATTGGATATCCAAATATCCAATTATTCATTAAAAGCTTTTAGTTAAATACATGCTGTCTGTAACTGTTAAACTTGGCTCTTTGTCCACCATCATTTCTTTGATAGCAAGTTCTAGGGCACTTATTTCAGCATATTGCACAGTATTATCCCCTCAGCTTCTCTCTAGCTTGCTCCAGAGAGAACAGGGTTAAAAAGCAGCCTGCACTCTTTCTGACTTGTCTGCTTGTGCATGCTGCACCACTTTGAAAAGTTGCAGTAACTCACTGAGCACTGGTCTGGTACAGAGGTGCTTTTGGTTCTGCAGATGGCTTCGCGTCCTGGGGACAACTTTCCTGGTGGCACTGTTCAGCTCAGACCCCACAGTGGCCAACTGGCAGTGGGCCTCAGCCACCTGACTCCAATGATTGTTTCCTTCTCCATTAAAAGGTAAGGGGGGACACTCAGCAGCCACTGCTCATGCTCACTCAAGTTCAGCAACCAGTATGAGCAAAGTTTAAAAAGTTTAATGCACTTTGAAATTTTTTTAAGGTTTTAGGAGCTGAGATATTTAGAAGTGTTTCTTTAAACTCTGCAATTAAACCACGACTTTCCTCAGTAATACTAAAACTGAGAAATGTAGCTTCCTCTTTTGCTCTCTCTGACCATTCTTTAATAAGATTTTAAGCACTTGTTCTAGTGTAAATAATTGTTCTTCTATTACATACAAGCAATATATATTATCCACATGAACTTTTACATTCAGGATTTCTTTTAATATATCCACTACATCAGCAGGAAATAATGCTGGGCTATTAATGAAATTTTGAGTTAACCTTGTCCACACTAATTATTTCCTTACCATGTTTACAGAGTTTAGAACTCTAAATAATGTCATTTTTATATTCTTTAAATGGCAATTTGATAGTAAGTTCTACTTCACAATTGGTTTAATCTTAGGCACAACCTTAGCAGCTATTAAAGCATACTTAAATTATATGGGGATGACTTGCCCTACAGTCCTATGGCCATCCACTTTATTTATTTTTTTGGATGGCAAAGGAAGTTTTTTTTCTTAAATTCATTTTATTGAGATATATTCACATACCATGCAGTCATACAAAACAAATCATACACTCAATTGTTTACAGTATCATTACATAATTGTGCATTCATCACCAAAATAAATCTCTGACACCTTCATTACCACACACACACAAATAACAAGAAAAATAATTAAAGTGATAAAGATCAATTAAAGTAAAAAAGAACATGGGTGCCTTTGTTTATTTGTTTGTTTGTTTGTTTGTTTGTTTTTCCCTTCCCACATTTTTCTACTCATCCATCCATAAACTAGACAAAGGGGAGTGTGGTCCATATGGCTTTCCCAATCCCATTGTCACCCCTCATAAGCTATATTTTTATACAAATGTCTTCAAGATTCATGGGTTCTCGGTTGTAGTTTGATAGTTTCAAGTATGTACCACCAGCTATCCCAGTTCATTAGAAACTAAAAAGAGTTGTCTATATTGTGCATAAGAGTGCCCACAAGAGTGACCTCTTGGCTCCTTTAGGAATGTCTCTGCCACTGAAGCTTATTTCATTTCCTTTCATTTCCCCCTTTTGGTCAAGAAGATGTTCTCCACCCCGCGATGCCTGGTCTAGATTCCTCCCTGGGAGACATATTCCACGTTGCCAGGGAGATTCACTCACCTGGATATCTGATCCCATGTAGGGGGGAGGGCAGTGATTTCACCTGCCCAGTTGGCTTAGCTAGAGAGAGAGGGCCACATCTGAGCAACAAAGAGGCATTCAAGAGGAGGCTCGTAGGCACAATTATAGGGAGGCCTAGCCTCTACTTTTCAGCAACAGTCTTCCTAAGGGCAAGTCCTGTGGTAGAGGGCTCAACCCATCAAACCACCAGTCCCCTATATCTGTGAGCACATTAGCAACCACTGAGGTGGGGCAGCCCAATACCCCTGCATTCTTCACCAGCTCAAGGGAGCTCTGCATATTTTTTCCTTGTTTTTTTTTAATTAACTCTTTTTTAAAAAATCAACTGTGTAAAAAATAAAAAAAATAAAATTTAAAAAGACATACAATAAAAGAACATTTCAAACAGACTATAACAAAGGAATAAGAAAAAGACAACTAACCTAAGATAACTACTTTACTTCCAACATGTTCCTACTCTACCCCAAGAAAGTAACCTAATATAGCAACATTTCTGTGGACTTGTTCCTACTATACCCATCAGAAATTAACAGACCATAGCCATTCCCAGAATGTTAAATTTATCCCTGATGGCTTATCTGTTCTCATTGGATTATCGTTCACCCTTCCTTAATTGCTCTCTATCACTAGTTCCCCTACATTCTACATTATAAACCATTTGTTTTACATTTTTCAAGGTTCACATTAGTGGTAGCATATAATATTTCTCTTTTTGTGCCTGGCTTATTTCACTCAGCATTATGTCTTCAAGGTTCATCCATGTTGTCATATGTTTCACAACATCATTCCTTCTTACTACCATGTAGTATTCCATCATGTTTATATACCACATTTTATTTACCTGCTCATCTGTTGAAGGACATTTGGGTTGTTTCCATGCCTTGGCAATTGTGAATAATGCTGCTATGAACATTGGTGTGCAGACATCTGTTTGTGTCACTGCTTTCAAATATTCTGGGTATATGCCAAGAAGGGCAATCTCTGGATCGAAGGGTAACTCTATACCTAGTTTTCTAAGGAACTGCCAGACTGACTTCCAGAGTGGCTGAAACATTATACAGTCTCACCAACAATGGATAAGAGTTCCAATTTCTCCACATCCTCTCCAGTATTTGTAGTTTCCTGTTTGTTTAATGGCACCCATTCTAACTGGTGTGAGATGGAATCTAATTATGGTCTTAATTTGCATTTCTCTAATTGCTAGTGAAGCTGAATATTTTTTCATGTGTTTCTTGCCCAATTTGTATTTCCTCTTCAGAGAACTGTCTTTTCACATCTTTTGCCCATTTTATAATTGGGCTGTCTGTACTATCATCATTGAGTTGTAGAATTTCTTTATACATGCAAGATATCAGTCTTTTGTCAGATACATGGTTTCCAAAAATGTTTTCTCATTAAGTTGGTTGCCTCTTTACCTTTTTGACAAATTTCTTTGAGGTACAGAAACTTTGAACCTTGGGGAGTTCCCATTTATGTATTTTATCTTCTGTTGCTTGTGCTTTGAGTGTAAAGTCTAGGAAGGGGCCGCCTAATATAAGGTCTTGAAAATGTTTCCCTACATTACCTTCTGGGAGTTTTATGGTACTTTCTTTTATATTGAGATCTTTGATTCATTTTCAATTAATTTTTGTGTAGGGTGTGAGGTAGGGGTCTTCTTTCATTCTTTTGGATATGGATATCGAACTCTCCGAGCCCCATTTGTTGAAAAGACTGTTATGACCAGTTCGGTGACTTTGGGGGCCTCATCAAAGATCAGTCGGCCATAGATCTGGGGGTCTATCTCTGAATTCTCAATTCAATTCCATTGAAAAATATGACTATCTTTGTGCCAGTACCATGCTGTTTTGACAACTGTAGCTTTATAACAAGTTGAAAGTCAGGGAGTGTAAGTCTTCCCACTTTGTTTTTCTTTTTTACAGTGTCTTTAGCAATTCAAGGCATCTTCCCTTTCAAAATAAACTTGATTACTAGCTTTTCCAAGTCTGCAAAGTAGGTTGTTGGAATTTTGATTGAGATTGCATTGAATATGTAGATGAATTTGGGTAGAATTGACATCTTAATGACATTTATCCTTCCTATCAATGAACATGGAATATTTTTCCCTCTTTTAAGTTCCCCTTCTACTTCTTTTAGTAGAGCTATATAGTTCTTTTTGTATAGGTCTTTTACATCTTTGGTTAAGTTTATTCCTAGGTACTTGAATTTTTAGTTGCTATTGAAAATGGTATCTTTTTCTTAAGTGTCTCTTCAGTTTGTTCATTTCTAGCATAAAGAAACATTACTGACTTATGTGCATTAATCTTATATCCTGCTTCTTTGTTAAATTTATTAGCTCTAGTAACTGTATCATCAATTTCTCTGGGTTTTCAAAATATAAGATCATGTCACCTGTAAACAATGACAGTTTTACATTTTCATTTCCAATTTGGATGCCCTTTATTTCTTTGTCTTGCTGGATTGCCCTGGCTAGAACTTCTAGCACAATGTTGAATAACATTGGTGATAGCTGGCATCCTTGTCTTGTTCCTGATCTTACAGGGAAGGTTTTCAGTCTCTCACCATTGATTATTATGCTGGCTGGGGGGTTTCATATATGCTTTTTTATGATATTGAGGAAGTTTCCTTCAATTCCTACCTTTTTAAGTGTTTTTTATCAAAAAGGGATGTTGGATTTTGTCAAATGCTTTTTCAGCATCTATTGAGATGATCATTTGATTTTTCTCTTTTGATTTGTTAATGTGTTGTAATACACTGATTGTTTTTCTTATGTTGAACCATCCTTGCATGCCTCGAATGAACCCCACTTGGTCGTGGTGTATGATTTTTTTGATGTGTCTTTGGATTCGATTTGCAAGCATTTTGTTGAGAATTTTTGCATCTATATTCATTAGGGAGATTGGCTGGTAGTTTTCCTTTTTTGTAGCATCTTTGCCTGGTTTTTGTGTTAGATTGATGTTAGCTTCATAAAATGAGTTATGTAGTGTTCCATTTTCTTCAATGTTTCGAAAGAGTTTAAGTAAGATTGGTTTCAGTTCTTTTTGGAAAGTTTGGTAGAATTCCCCTGTGAAGCCATCTGGCCCTGAGCATTTATTTATGGGAAGCTTTTTGATGACTGACTGGATCTCTTTGCTTGTGATGGGTTGGTTGAGGTCTTCTGTTTCTTTTCTGGTCAGTATAGGTTGTTCATATGTTTCCAGGAAATTCTCCATTTCCTCTACATTATCCAGTTTGTTGCCATACAGTTGTTCGTAGTATCTTCTTATAATTTTTTAATTACTTCAGGATCTGCAGTAATGTCACCTATCTCATTCATTATTTTGTTTATATGGGTCTTCTCTCTTTTTGATTTTGTCAGTCTAGCTAGGGACTTGTCAATCTTGTTCAACTTCTCAAAGACCCAACTTTTGGTATTATTTATCCTCTCTATCGTTACTTTGTTCTCTATGTCATTTATTTCTGCTTTAATACTTGTTATTTATTTTCTTCTACTTGGTTTAGGATTGGTTTGCTGTTCATTTTCTAGCTTCTTCAGTTGACCTATTAGTTCTTTGATTTTGTCTCTTTCTTCTTTTTTAATATATGTGGTTAGTGCTATAAACTTCCCCCTCAGTAACACTTTTGCTGTATCCCAAAGGTTTTGGTATGTTGTGCTCTCATTTTCATTCATATCTATATATTTAGCAATTTCTTTTTCTGTTTCTTCTTTAACACACTGATTGCTTAGGAGCCTGTTGTTTAACCTCCAGGTATTTGTGAATTTTCTAAGTCTCTGATGGTTATTGACTTCTCATTTTATTCTGTTGTGGTTGGAAAATGTGCTTTCAATAATTTCAATTCTTTTAAATCTATTGAGTCTTGTTTTATGTGACTCATATGATCTATTTTGGAGAAAGTTCTGTGAGCACTAGAGAAGAATATGTGTCCTGGTGATTTGGGATGTAATGTTCTATATATGTCTGTTAAATCCAATTAATTTATCAGATTGTTTAGGTTTTCAATTTCCTTATTGGTCTTCTGTCTGGTTGATCTATCTACAGGAGAGAGTGATGTGTTGAAGTCTCCCACAATTTTTGTGGAAACATCAATTTGTTCCTTTAGTTTTGCCAGTGTTTCTCTCATGTATTTTGTGGCACCTTGATTGGGTGCATACACATTTATGATTGTTATTTCTTCTTGTTGAATTGCCCCTTTTATTAGTATGTAGTGGCCTTCTTTGTCTCTCATAATATCCTTGCATTTAAAGTCTATTTTATCTGAGATTAATATTGCTACTCCTGCTTTGTTTTGGCTGTAGCTTGCATGAAATATTTTTTCCATCATTTCACTGTCATTTTCTTTGTGTCCCTGTATCTAAGATGAGTCTCTTGTATGCAACATATTGATGGTTCATATTTTTTTCCATTCTGTGAATCTATATCTTTTAATTGGGGAGTTTAATCCGTTTACATTCAATATTATAACCATGAAGGCATTTCTTGAGTCAGCCATCTTATTCTTTGGCTTATGTTTACCATATATATTTTTCCCTCTCTCTATTAATATCCTTTAATGTACCCATACTGAATCTTTTTAGTACTGAACCTCTCTCCATGTCTCTCTCTCCTTTCTTTGTTTCTCTGTCAGTAGGGCTCCCTTTAGTATCTCAAGTACGGCAGGTCTCTTGTTAGCAAATTCTCTCAGCATTTGTTTGTCTGTGAAAAATTTAAGCCATCCCTCAAATTTGAAGGAGGGCTTTGCTGGATAAAGAATTCTTGGTTGGCAATTTTTCTCACTCATAATTTTAAATATGTCATGCCACTGCATTCTCACCTCCATATTGGCTGCTGAGTAGTCACTACTTTGTCTTATGCTGTTTCCTTTGTATGTGTGAATTGCTCTTTTCTTGCTGCTTTCAGAACTTACTCCTTCTCTTCTGTATTTGACAGTGTGATCAGAATATGTCTTGAGTGGGTTTATTTGGATTTATTCTATTTGGAGTTTGCTGGGCATTTATGATTCATATATTTATGGTGTTTAGAAGATTTGGGACATTTTCCCCAACAATTTCTTTGAATACTCTTCCTAGACCTTTACCCTTCTCTTCCCCTTCTGGAACACCAATGAGTCTTATATTTGGATGTTTTACATTATCTACCATATCCCTTAATTCCATTTTGATTTTTTTTCCCCATTCTTTCTTTTGTTCTTTCATTTTCCATTCTGTTATCTTCCAGCTCACTGATTTGTTGTTCAACTTCCTCTAGTCTTGTACTATGAGTATCCAGAATCTTTTTAATTTGGTCAACAGTTTCTTTAATTTCCATGAGATCATCTATTTTTTTATTTACTCTTGCAATTTGTTTTTATGCTCTTCTAGGGTCTTCTTGATGTCCTTTATATCCTGTGTCGTGCTCTTCTTCATGTCCTTTATATCCTGTGCCATGGTCTTCTTCATGTCCTTTATATCCTGTGCCATGGTCTCATTGTTCATCTTTAGTTCTTTGATTAATTGCTCCAGGTACTGTGTCTCCTCTGATCTTTTTATTTGGGGGCTTGGGCTTGGGTTATCCATATTGTCTGTTTTTTTCATAAGCTTTGAGATTTTCTGTTGTTTTTGGCCTCTTGGCATTTGCTTAACTTCACAGGGTTCTTTTAGGATTTGTAGACTGATTGAAATCCTTACCTCTAATTTGTCTGATCTACAGCTTCGTGGAGTACACTTTCACTAACTAACCAGCAGGTGGCATCCACAAGCCACCTATTCCCCTCAAGCCAGTTCTCCCCTGCTTTGTCTTTGTGGTGAGTGGGAGTGAGTCTTGTGGGATACAATTGGTGTACCAAGCTTGCATGTGTAGTTGTTGTTGTCTGCCCTGTATATGGGGCATGTGTCTGGGCAGTCAGGGAGGGGGGCAGCTCTAACAATCAAATCTCCCTGGTGTTCCTGGAGATTTAAAGCTGCTGCAATAGTCTAATCCTTCAGTTTAGTCCTGCCACAGTTTATCTCTGCCACTGACCCACAAATCCTTGGTATTGCATATGACCCCTGAGAATTGTGAGTGTGTCCCTTTTCCAGGCTGTGCACCCCCAGGTCCTCTGTTGAGGGATGACTGTACTATGTCACAGGTGAGTGCCATCCCCCCAGGGCATTTCTAGGCTGCAGGGCTGTGTGGGGAGGCTCCCAGTCTGCTGAAAAGATGGCTGAATTGGGCATGTTAATTCACAATGCTCTGCCTTCCCAACTCTGGGACAACCAGCTGAGGGTGCAGGGAAGGCTAATGTCCATGCCTGATTTTGTGGTGTGTGCATGTGTTATTGGAAGCACTTCCTTTCACACTGGGTTGTCTGGGGCAGCTCTAGGCTATGGGGCCAGTGATGGGCAAGGGCAGGAGTGTTCCCTGTCCACCAGGATGATGGCTGTGAGAGGATGCCCCCTTTTCTTGGGAAGTTGTGGTGTTTAGTGAATTTTCTCAGCCACTGGGCTTATTGCCTTGTGTCTCAGAGCTCTCTTAGTTCTGCTTTTGTCTTGACTTGCACAAACTGCAAGTCTTTGAGGCTTTCTGTATTGAGCTTCTTAGAGTAATTGTTTTAGAAGAGAGAAAAAGATTTAAAGAAAAAAAAGGAAAAGGCCCTCCTTACAGATCTAATGGGTTATTGAAATGCTAAGAGTCAAAGCAATTAGGGCCATTAAGGAAGGTCCAGGGATCAGAGTCACTGGTTTTTCTTCTGGATTTGCATATGAGCCTGACTCTGTCTGAGCTCTGCCCTTCCCCTTTCACCAGAACTCCAAAAAGCCTCTGCTTTTATTTTTGTGTTTTTCTTTCTATTTTTGCTATCCATATCTCCTCTCTGCTGGGCTGGCTGCTCCTGGATTCTCCATTGTCTGGTCTCAGTCTATCTATGATTGGAGTTTAGATCAGTAGAATGAGTTTCCAATCAGAGCTGCCACTGTAGTTCTCCCTCCACATTCCCAGCACTGATGGCCCCTCCTCCCATGGGACTGAGCCTGGCAGGGAGGTGCATGGGTCCCCTGGCTGAAAAAACTTACAGATTTCACTGAACTCGGCAGTTCAATGTGTTCATGAGTGTTGTATGAAGTATGCCCAAAGTCAATTTGCTCTGTGGTGTCTGGTCCATGCAGTTCCTGGCATTCTACCTACTTCCCTGGAGGAGTAACTAAAACATACACCTCACCACTCCACCATTGTGTCCCACCTCCCAAAGTCAGCCCTCCACTTTAAAGGTTAAATAATACATTGATATTTTTGTTTACCATGAATAGTGTGTATTTTTTTTATAATCTCCTTCATTATTATCATTTAAAAATTATTTTGGGAAACAAGAAACATTGGCCATTGAGTCATAATATCCTTTAAGGATTTTGCCCCTGTGCTGGACCTGAAGTTCCATCATGAGATGAAGTAGGAAAGGGAGGTGAATGTACTTGTTGCACTAAGTGTACAGTTCTGTTATATCTTCCTGACCTTTGGGGCCATTAATTACTTTGAGATCCTCTGTCTGTTGACTGGTCTTGTTGTGGTTGTTGTTTTTGATGTTTTCATTGTCAACAGGGATTTGGAGAGCTTCCCTTTGGTTTATGAAACCAATAAGGATGATTTACTTTGGGTTTCAGATTATAGTATCTCAGTTGTCTGGGAGAAACTTCTCCATGATTTTAAGGTTGTTGTTTTTGGCCTTAAGATCCTTCTCAGTCCTGTTTCTTTTTCTATTACCTCCAAAGATTCCTCTGTTTCTAGGAATAGGGGCACTTGTGGAGATTGTGAAGAATGTTGGGATGGATGAGATGATCTGAAGCCTCCTTTATTTCAATTCCCTGCTTTTTTGTTGTTTTCTTCCATTGCCTCCCTATTGGTTAGAAGGTTGTTGAGACCCTGGTCAACATTGCATAAGTTGTCCAAGAATGTTAGGTCCAAGGGTTTGATACACTTTAGTGACAATTGTAGGAAAAGCACTTGTTTTAGCATTATCATTTAGAAGCATAATCAATTGGGCTGATCAACAGCTACTGCTGCTTGCCCTGGAAGCAATGGTCAAATTATGCCACAAACCAGGGCATTTTCATCATTAGAAAACATCATCCCCATAGTAAAAGCCTCTATAACACCATCAGAATTAGCAATATCCTTCAACACAGTGGACAAATGATATAATGTTAAAGTTCCATAAGCTCTTTGATAAGTAGCAGCTATGGTGCTATTTCAATCCTGTTCTTCTTGGTCTGTGACATGCAATGTGGCATGTGAAGTGAATAAAGCATTAACAGCCAATTTTTGCATAGGATCATTGTTAATGGGCATTACACCTTTTATAGCCTGTATATTTTGCTCAAGCCACAATGCTATGGCCCATGGGTCATTAGGTGTAGCTCCTACAATAGATTCAAGGTGACTCATAGGCAAAACTAATGCCCCAGGTGTAGGATGTATAATAACCTGTGGCTGAAGGGGAGGATTTTGTGACTGAGGTGTCCCCATTTGTTGGACTGTTGAAATCTGCATATTATTTTTCTCAGAAGTGCTACTTCTTCTAGTATCTGTTGATTATTTAATAATACTAATTCAGCCATTGTTATGGATAGGAAATGATGGCTTAAATCATATCCTGGCAGCCAATGACCAGTATATAGTGGTGCATGTCTGTACCCTCCAATTAAAAATGGTGTATCCCCTAGTTTGGTCATTAATTCTGCATAAGAAACATTCAGTAAGTTATCTGTAGTTAAGTCAATAGGTTCAAGGGCAGTTGTATAGGTTGGTTGTGGTAGCAGCTGTCCATTTCCATCCTGAAGATCAATTTGAATCACAGCAAACCTGCTGTCTACTCCCCATGGCCCTCCATCAATCCTTACAGTAAATATATCCTGATGCCCTGGAGTCCTTGCTCCTGATAGTGCTATTAACACTTGTAATCTTGCAACTTCTAAATTTTGAAGTTGAGCCATTACTTTAGACTGTGCCTAAATACCTAGGAAAAATTAATCAAGGTACAAATGCAAAATTATTCTTATCTCAAGCCCCACACTGGGCACCAATTGTCATGGGTTTGTCTCTTTACAACTCAAAACTATCATCTCTGTCACAAAAAGCCAGAGCCAAATTAGGTTGTGATTCAGTCATTTTAGGCTTCAAGTAACCTTCCACTCAATTAAGCATATAGTGACAGGCAATAGTTTAAAAGTAAAGAGCACTAAAGACAAGAATTTACCTTCAACACATTTTTACTAATGGAGCACTTAAGTTAAAAGGAACAAGGTTACAATATAAAAATTAATTGATATGTTACCAAACCTGGGAGCCCCCACTCCTTCACACACAGCTGGACATGAGATCAGAGGGCTCCATCTTGTTTTAGTTACAAAGAATTTACAGCATTTTGATTTAGAGTAACTTTAATTAACTCATATTCTATTTTTACATCAAATGATGCTTCATGAACACAGATGCATTATGAAGCAAAACATCTCAATCCATGAGTGGTTCCAGATTAAAAAAAAGTATTCACATTATCAGAGACTTAGCCTTGAATGCCTGTAAAACTCTACTGGTAATATTTTTACTAATTAAGCTGTGATTTCTGTAAGAGCAATATAACATAATTTTACTTATATAAAGACTAAAAATTAAAAAAGAGATTACTATTACTTGACTCTTATTAACATAGATTTTTTTCATTTTATTCTATGATTAGTTTAGCCATTATAGCATATTGGTAAACATACATTTGATTAGAACTGTATACAACTTTGCTACATTATTTATGACTTATTTATGATTAAATTAACAGCTGCAGCTCCATCCTGTCTTCACTGAGGCCTAGGTGATTACTATTTATCTATATCTAAGAAGGTTGAGAGGGACTTTCTGCTTTCTTGAAAATATTCACAGCTTTTATAACTGTTTGGCTCCTCTTTCAGTATAATCTTCTAATATGGGACTTGAAGGATATAAATCATCTGTCCCAGTTATTATAGTAAGGTCTTTCCACTTTTTATTATTCTGAAATTGTACTTGAGTGTTTTTAGGTAAAATTCTGTTAAAGATGCTCCTATATTAGAAAAAATAACTGGTTCTTTACTATTAGAACAGCAAATATGAGAGCAGCATAGAGAGGACTTATTATCCTCGTTATTAGATTCCTCAGTAGAGATATTATCCTGCAACAGTATGTTCTTCCATTTTTGTAAGTCCTATATTATTTCTTTTAGCAGTTTCTTCTAGTTTGTTCTGTAAAGATCTTTTGTGGCCTTGATTAAGTTTGTTCCTAAATACTTGATTCATTTGTTTGCTATTGTAAATAGATTTTTTTTTTTGATTTCTTCCTCCTGTTGCTCATTACTTTGGTATAAGAACACTAGTGATTTTTGCAGTTTGATCTTTTAGCCTGCCATTTTGCTGTATTCATTGATTAGCTCTAGTGTCT
>KN196460.1:452511-513489 GCA_000164785.2 Choloepus hoffmanni | reverse complement strand
TGAGGTCATCTATTTCTTCTCAAGTCAATGTTGGTTGTTCATGCTTTTCTAGGAAGTTGTCCATTTTGCCTAAGTTGTCCAGTTTATTAGCATATACTTGCTTATAGTATCTTCTCATTATCTCCCTTATTTCTGTGTGGTCAGTAGGTATGTCCCCTTACCCACTTCTGATTGCATTTGTCTGTATCAGCTTGCAATTTTTTTTTTGTTAGCCTAGCTAAGGGTCTATCAATTTTATTGATTTTCTCATAGAATCACACTCTGGTTTTGTTGATTCTCTCTATTGCTTTACTGCTCTCAATTTCACTTATTGCTGCCTTAACCTTTGTTATTTCTTTCCTTCTGTTTGCTTCTGGATTAGTTTGTTGTTGTTCCTCTAGTTCCTCAAGGTGGACAGTTAATTCCTCAATTTCTGCTCTCTCTTCGGTTTCAATATAGGCATTTATTGCAATCAATTTTCCTCTAAGCACCACCTTTCCTGCATCCCATAAGTTTTGATATGTTGTGTTTTCATTGTCATTTCCCTCAAGGTATTTACTAATTTCTCTTGCAGTTTCTTTCTTTACCCACTGGTTGTCTTAAAGTGTCTTGTTTAGCCTCAATATATTTGTGAATTTAATGACTTTCTGCCCGTCATTGATTTCCAACTTCATTCCATTATTATCTGAGAAAGTGTTTTGTATAATACCAATATTTTTTAATTTGTTGAGACTTGCTTTTGGATGCAACATATGATCTCTCCTAGAGAATGAGCCATGAGCACTTGAGAAAAATGTCTATCCCTCTGTTGTGAGGTGTAGCATTCTATAAATATCTGTAAAGTCTAGTTTGTTTACCATAAAATTCAACATGATTCTTTATTGATCCTCTGTCCAGATATTCTATCCATTGAAGAGGATGCTGTATTGAATTCCCCAACTATTATTTTAGACATATCTACTTCTCCCTTCAGTAATGTCAGTGTTTGCCTCATGTATTTTGGGATGCCCTGACTTGGTGCATAAATATTCATGACTGTTTGGTTTTCTTAATGAATTGACCCTTTTATTAATGTATATTGTCCTTCTTTGTCTCTTTTAATTGTTTCACACTTGAAGTCTAATTTGTCTGATATTAATATAGCTACTTCCACTTTTTTCTGGTTGTGTACCTGGAATATCTTTTTCCAATCTTTCAATTTCATCCTATTTCTGACCTTGTGTCTAAAGTGAGTTTCTTGTAGACAGCATATAGATGGTTCCTGTTATTTAATCCATTCTGCTGGTCTATGTCTTTTATTGGGGAGTTTAATCCATTAACACTTAGTGTTATTACTGTAAGGGCAGTACTTCCTTCTACCATTCTGTCCTTTGTATTTTATGTCATATTTTATTTTTTCTCTTTCTTTCCATTTACCCTTCATGATAGTCTTCTTTTTCTACATTCTTCTCCAAACCTCACTCTTCTGTCTTTTGCTATCATCCTTTAGCACTCCCATTAGAATTTTTTGTAGCACAGGTCTCTTATTCACAGTCCCTCAGTGCCTGTTTTTCTGAAAATATTTTAATCTCTCCATCATTTATGGACAATTTTGATGGATACAGGATTATTGGCAGTTTTTCTCTTCCAGTATCTTAAATATATCATACCACTCCCTTCTCCCCTCCATGGTCTGTGGAGAAATCTGTACCTATCATCTCATACCTACAAAAAATGGCCATTATCAATTAAAACAGGGGATTGCAAGTGCTGAAGACAATGCAAAGAAAGAAGCACACCTATACACTGTTGGTGGGAATGTAGAATAGTGTAGCCACTCTGGAAGTCTTACTCAGGAAGTTAAGTATAGAATTGCCATATGTTTCAGCAATTCCACTACTAGGTATATACTCTGAGGAACTGAAAGCTAAGACACAAACAGACATTGGTAAACCAATGTTCATAGCAGCATTATTCATGAATGCCAAGAGATGGAAACAGCCCAAATGTCCATCAGTGTACTAGTGGATAAACAAACTGTATTTACACACAATGGAATATTGTGCAGCTCTAAGACAGAACAAAGTCATAGAACATATAGTAATGTGGATGAACCTTGAGGACATTAGATTGAAAAACATTAGCCAGAAACAAAGGAACTAACATTAATGAACAAACTTTGAGACTTAAAGCTGAGAACACAGGTTATCAGGAGATAGAAAAATGGTAGAGATCAGACATTTGATGCCAAAGGATAATAGAATGTTCAACAGGATTGATTATGTAGATCCAGAAATGGAGGGGCACTGGGGGCATGTATGATACTAGAGGGAAGGATGGATGATAAAGACTGGGATGATGTAACTTAGTGAAACCTAGAGTGGTCAATGATGGTGACTAAATGTACAAATGTAAAAGTGTTTTTACATGTGAGAGAACAAATGAATGTTAGCCTTGCAAGGTGTTGAAAAAGGGATGGTATTGAGGAAAAATATAATCAATGCAACTGGAGTCTGAGGCTAAGAGTAAGATTGTAATATGTTCCCATTAAATGTAACAAGGGCAAATATATCAAAGCTAAATATCTGTGAGATGGGGTATAAGAGAGGGGTATTGGATTCTTGGTAGTGGTGTTTTTGTCTATCCTTATTGCTGCATGTTATTTTATTTTCATTTTTCCTCTTATCCTTTTTATCATTATTTTGTTTCAACTCTTTTTTTTTGAATAATGAATATGTGTAATGCTGATTGTGGCTATGAATGTACAACTATATGATGATACTGTAAACGATTGTACACTGTAGTTGATAGTGTAGTATGTGAATATATCCCTATAAAATTGCAGGGAAAATAAACAGAAACATACAAGTGCTGGAGATAACTTGGAGAGAAGTATGTATGTATTCAGTGTTAGTAGGGAAGTAAAATTGTGTAGCTTATCTGGAGGATACAGAGGTGGTTCTACATGAAGCAAGATATGTGGGTTGCTATAAGGTCCTGCAACATATTATGGGGTATATACTTGGAAGATCTGAGAGCATGGACATGAATGGACATTTGCACATTGGTGTTTATGGTGGCAGTATCCATGATTTTCAGTGGTTGTAGGTGACCTAAAGGCACATCAACTGGTGAACAGAATGGTGAACTGTGGTGTATACATGCAATAGAATATTGAGGGGCTACAAGAAGGAATGAATCTTTGAGATATGCAACTAGGTGAATTGATCCTGAGTACAGCATTTTGAGTGAAGCATGCCAGAAATAAGAGGACAAACATTATAATTCCTCAGTAATATGGACTAACTGTTATGTGTAAACTCTGAGAATTGAATTTTAGGGCACAGCTTATCAGGGGAATGCTTATTGTAATGGTCCCTAGACTGTAAGCTCTTACAGTAGTCACATCTGTTCCTGAATTGTAATGGTTATCTCCAAATTCTGAGATGCTGAGCTCCTTGTGTATCACCTGGTTGGTCTCTGAAACTTTGGGTATCTGTGTGACACCTAAGACTTGGAGCTAGAGCTTGTCAGCTATAAATTTCAATATTACATCATACGGCAACTGTTGAAAGAGCCATAAAAGAGCTCAGACTTTAATTAGAGATATGGATGAAGTGGGTCTCATTAAGACTAAGGCAAATCAGGCCAAAGGGTAAAGGGCAATACTGAATGGGTTTTAAAACTACAACTCTTGTGGGAGACCAAGGGAGGAGATGTGCATTTGGTGCCAGATCTATATATTCTTTAGCATACTAGACAATTTAACTTGTATGGTCAGTTTGTTTGAACACCATAGGTGCATGGAGCTTTGAATGGGAAGTGGGATTTCATGAGTTTGTAAAGGCTGGGGTGAAATCCCAGTACATCCCAGAATGATTAATGCAGAGAGTAAGAGTGTACTTGCAGGGCCCCCTGAGGAACTAGGGAGAAATGTGGAAATGTTGGACTTGCCTACCTGTGTTGCTGATTTTCTGACAAACATTGAAGTCTGCCAACTTTGTGCAGAGTCCTTGATCTGGGGGCTTTCCCTTGTGAGGCTTGTGCTGCAAAGCAGAGGGTAAGCCTACTTATAATTGTGCCTGAGAGGCTCCCTGACAGAGCCACTTTTTTGCTCAGATATGGTCTCTCTCTCTGTCTAAGCCCACTTGGTAGGTGAGAACATTGCCCTTCCCCCTATGTGGGACGTGATCCCAGGGATGTGAATCTCCTTGGAAATGTCGGAAATGACTCCTGGGGATGAGCCTAAATCTAGCATCATGGGATTGAGAAAATCTTCTTTACCAAAGGGGGTAAGAGAGATGAAACAAAATAGAGTTTCAGTGGCTGAGAGATTTCAAGTGGAGTCAAGAGGTCACTCTGAAGGGTATTCTTATGCATTATATAGATATCACTTTTTAGTTTTTAGTGTGTTGGAATGGCTACAGGGAAATACCCTTGACAATCTTCCATGAAACATGTGCTATCTCCATTAGGTGAGCAGTATATTTGTGAGAAAAACAATTAAGACACCATAAGAGGAGGAAGCTAATGAATTAGCTCAATGTGGAGACTCGGTTTGAAAAGAGTCCTTTTATATGGATCAGTGCAGAAGAACTTTGATTCCATCTATTTTTATAATTTTTTAAATTGTATAAATTAAATCCAGTGCAGTAATATATTCAAGTAATCTCCTAGAAATGGCTATATATGTTGGCCAGCAGACAGCCCCATTATGTGACACTCAAAATGCTTGCTGTAAAATTATTCCTAGTCACTAGGAAAATGCAAATCAAAACCACATTGAGGAAACATATCATACCCACCAGGAAGGCTAAAATTAAAATAAAAATGTAAAATAACATGTTGGTGAGAATGTGGTGGAATTGGAACACTCATGCATTGCTGATGTGGATGTCTAATTGTTCAGAAACCGAAGGAAAAAATTTGGTGCTTCCTCAAAATGTTACACATAGAATTACAACAGAAATTGAAAACCAATATTTAACAAATGCATATTCTTCCATATTCATGCCAGCACAATTCACAATAGGCAAAGGGTGGAAACATCCCAAATGTCATTATCAGATGAATGCATAAAAATTGTTATATATAGATTCAATACAATGTTATTCAGCCATAAAAAGAATGAAATACTAGTAAATACTACAATGTGGATGAATCTCAAAAAATATGCTTTGTTAAAGATGGTTACATATTGCATGATGTGACATACATGACATATTCACAACTGGTAAATCTAGAGACAGAGTGCAGATTGGTAGTTGCCAGGACTTGAGGGAAGAAGTAAGTGGGGGCAACTACTTAATGGACACAGGGTTTCAGGGAGATGAGAGGTTTTGGAACCAGAAGAGGAGGTGTTTGTACAATATTGTAAATGTACTATGCCACTGAATTGTTCACTTTTCATATGAGTTTAATTGTCTCCCTCAAAAAGACATGCTTGAGTCCTAATCAAATAATGTGACATTATTTGGTAATAGAGTCTTTGGAGAAATTATTAGTTAAGATGAAGTCAAACTGGAGAAGGTTGGGCCTTAATCCAATATTACTGGTGTCCCTATAAGGAGAGGATTTGATGCAGACAGACAGACTCAGGTGAGAAAGCTAAGTGAGGACTGAGGCAGAGAAAGCCTGGATTGCTGGCAAGCCATCCCAGAAGCCAAGAGAGAGACACAGCACAGATTGTTCCCTACTGACTTCATGCTGACACGTTGATTTTAGACCTGTGGCCTCCAGATATATGAGACAATAAATTTCTCTTGTTTTAAACCAACCGATTTGAGGTTCTTTGTTAAGGCAGCTCTAGGAAATTAAAACGAATTTGAAATGTTTAATTTTTATATGAATTTCATGTCAGTTAAAAAAATTGCATTCTTCTTCATCTTTTGCATGACAAATGAAATAGAGTTTAGGCCTGATGTTGTCTGCTGTACTTAAGTGAAAACTCTCTGAAATTTATATTGAAATGATTGGACTCAGGAGAATCCCTGACATTCTGAGTACTCCCTGTGGTCACAGCTCAGTTCTGCATGTGTTTTTTTTTTGCCACATGGGATGCAAGCATTCCCTATCATTCTGTATGGTCCTCCCCAGACTGGTGCTATGCTGGACCATGTGGCTGATTATGGCCAATGGGGCAATAGCTAAAAGAATGGAAGTAGAGATTTGGAAAGTCCTCGCACATATGAGTTTCCCACTCTTTCTGCACTTTTGCACCATAGGATTAAGCTCAAGATAGCCTCTCAGAGGATGACAGAAGTCTAACTATCCAAAAATCCATTGCTCTGGATGATGACCTGAATCTTGTGTTAGGCTGTGGATCCTCTTAATTTATACCAAAAGCATGAGCAATGAAAGAAAAAAAAAGGATAAACAGTCTTCATCAATATTAGAGCTTGCATTCATGAATGACTTTATCAAGAAAGTAAAAAGATGACTTACAGAATGGGTGAAAATATGTGGAAACCATATATCTTATAAAGGGTTAGTACGGAACATATAAACTTCTCCTACAATACTGCAACAAAAAGGGAAAAATCCAATTTTAAAATACTGAAATAAACATTTCTCCAAGGAAGATATACACATGCAAAGTAAGCACATAAAAAGATACACAACCTCAATAGCTATTAGGAAAATGCCAATCAGAAGTACAATGAAATGAAACTTCATACCTTCTAGAATGGATACAATATATTTTAAGAAAAGGACAATAATGAATATGGAGAGGATGTTGAGAAATAGGAACCCTCAGACATTGTTACTGTGAATGTAAAATGAAGCAGCTGTTTTGGCCAGTTAATTAAATATATAATTGTGATATGACCCTGTAATCCCACTTCCAGATATATACTCTAAATTATTGAAAACATGAATTTGAACAAGTATGTGTAAACTGATATTCATAGTGGTATTATTCTTAATTGCCAAATGGTGTAAGCAACCCAAATATCTAACAAGTGATGAATGGATAAGCCAAATGTTATCTCTACATAAAATGGAATATCACTCAGTGGAAAAAGTAATGTAGTTCTTACATGTGATTTAACATGGATGAACATTTAAGATACCCAGTTTTGTGAAATAAGCTATATACTTATTGGAGAAATACTCTATGTGCTCACTTATACAATCAGAATACAAAAACTCATATTCAGAAATTAGAGTATTGATTATCAGGGCCAGGGATGGGGTTGGGAAAGAGAGTTGATAGTTATGTTGTAGAGCATTTCTGCTTGTGGTGATAGAATAATTTTGGTAATGAATGATGGTGACAGTAGCACAACATTGTGAATGTAATTAACACCATGAATTGTGTATTTGAAAGTGGTTTAAAAGGGAGTTTTTGGTTCTGTAAATGTTACCATAATAAAAATTTCCTAAAAAATATAAAATATCCAGCCAAAACTGTGAACCCTAAGGTAAATTATAGACTATAGTTAATAGCATATTAATTAATAGAGTTTTATCAATTTTACAAAGGTAACAAAATTATGTAAAATGCTATTTAAAGGCAAAATTGTGTATGTGTGGTAGCTTATGAGGAACCTCTGTTCTTTTGGCATGATTGTTCTTTAATACTATAACTGCTGTAATAAAAGCAAATGAAAATGTACATTATACTCTGTGAAATAAACAAGGAACATGAGGACAAATACTGTATGATTTCACTTCATGAAATATTGGTATATTGGAAGTAAATTAGATGGTATCAGAGGTTGAGAAGTGTAGATAAGTGGAAGGATTTCTTGGTGGGCATAGAGTGTTTATAAATTAGTTAATTTCATAGTAAAATTAATTTAAAATTGATATTTTTTTATGTTTAAAAAATGAATCTGGATTTTATGTTAAAGTCCCTGTAAATTGGAAGTTATAATTGACAGGGACAGCAGAGATTCCAGTAATGGATGAAGGGTCCAAACTCAATGAAGGAAATTCACTTTCTCCTCCTTTTGTTGCATCTGTATTAACGAGTCCTCAGAAGTTGGAATGACATGGACAAATTTGTCTATTTCAGACCTAGGACAATTGAACTATCAAGATCATGCAACAGAAGTATCCAGCTGTGACCTATAGTCCTTCAAATTGGTAGCTCCAATCAAGCAGGCGCTCATCTGATCATCACTGTCTTCAGAAGAAGACATGACTTACCATGTCTTCCTTCCAGGCTATAGTACAAACTCTCAACCTTCATCATTCACCTGGCCAAAAAGAACAAATGGACCCACAGCCCTTGGTAATGCCACATGTGAAACACCACTGAGCCCAATGAGTTCCATAGTAGTTATAAGCTGTACTAGGGCATGTGGGGGCAATACTTCCTAATAGAGTATAGCAGAAGAGATAGCCCATTGGGTGTGCTCTGAAATGCAAAGTTACAGTTCAGAGACTTGTGGGGTTAATGTTTGATTCTAGTAGGGATTTCATTACAGTTATTCATGGTCCTTCTCTTTTCCACAATTGATTTCCAGTATCCATTGAAATATCCTCCAACAGAACAGAAGTGTGTCACTATAAACTCTCCCCTAAGGACTCCAAAATTATCATGAAGGCTAGGATATGATAATGATGATGAAGACCTCAGAAGTCAAAATACCGTGAAGTGTTATTAAGGGCTTCCTAGTGCCAGATTCTGAGGTCAGTTTTCTAAAAACCATCTCTCATTTCATCTGAATAATCATCCCTAAAATAGATGTGCAAATTGTTTTGCTGTTTTACAGATAAAGAAATGAACATGTCATTTTTTATAAATTTTTAGCATAGAAATGGGTGAAACTGGGGTTCAGCCTGAGTAGTGAGACTCCAGACACAGGGCACCTGGACAATATTGTCCCCAAGAATCAAACCTGCAATTTCATTTTTGTTTTCCCTGTAGTATGACTGGATGAAAGGAAATTACTAAGTCCTATCCATATGAATCTGCAGAGCACATACAGTGCATGGTGTAATAGGCAACTGAATTAAAAAAAAACTGTTTAATATTTAGTATACTTGTTTAGTTCATAGGTATAAAAGGCATTTATATTGACTCCCACACAATGGGCTTCCAAACTGTCTTCACCCTTTACAGGGAGATGCAGTGTTACTGGAGGTAAGAAAAAAGAATAGTGCTTTAATGTTTTCTGTCATGACTTTTTTATGGACCATATCATTATTTGATAATAGACTCTCAAACACTATATTATTATTAAAAATTTGTCATATTTTCATAAAAATTAAAGCAAAAAGACAAAATGAGGGAAGACAAGGAAAAGTACATCTTGTGTGGTCTGAGATGCATTCTAGGATCTCTGACATACAGTTGAAAAAAAGTAGTTAAAACTTCCTTGGGATAATATTTTATTAATAAACCTGGTTCTCATATAATCATTAAATCTAATATTAAAACATGGTTGGATATATATGAAGTGCCAAAAATTTCAGAGTATGAAACATATGGCACACATATATTGAATCTCTGGCTCCTTTACTAGAAATGATTGAGTGTTTTATTTTCTTCAAACCTGCTTTACTACCAGACAACAAACAGAAACAAAACCATAGGTTTCTTCTCTTGACAGAGAGTGAGTATATCTTTGAATAGGCCAAATAAGCTACTCTTTTAATGTGCTTTTTATAAAATAAATACAGTGCATTTTGTGTGCTTCCTTTACAGCAGTTTTGAGTCTGAGAATATAGATAGTTCATATGCAAGATCAAAATTTCATGTGGAGGAGACCCAGAAGAAAATGGTGCCATAGAGAGGAGTAGAAGCTAGTTACTCCCCCTGGAACAACTAATAAACAACCATGAACAACTAGTAAATAATCTGGAATAACTTTGGGGGGACAAACATGACCATCCACTCATCATACACCAACATGAATTGAGAGAAATGCCTGAGCTCATAGCATAAAATCTGTAAGTAAAAACTGTGGATCCAAGCTGAAAGCCCCTTCCCCTCATAGCACCCCAAACTGCAAAGCCTTGCTGTGATAGCAGCACCCTGTGAGCAAGCAAATATAGCTCAGCCTGGCTCCAACTGAGATTTTAATTAACAAATGTGGACTGCTTAATACAAGCTACAAATCCCCAACAAGCAGACAGAGGCTTTTAATTATGACTGACCTTGGAGAGCCAGTGGACATCTCTGGGAGGTAGGAGGAGTCCAGAAGACCAGGTGGTATCTCTGGCAGATGGGTGAAACTGAGAGTGGCTTTCTGTCCCTTTTTTGGCTCAGTGGAGAAAGCCTCAGCCATTTTCAGTTCCCAGTGCTCTGACCCAGACAAGGATGGAGACTGGAAAGTCAGAGTGATTATTCAAATGCAAATGACATCTCCCCAGAGTGTGTATCTTCTGTAAGAGGAAAGAGGTGGGGCCCAGCTTTACTTCCTACCTTCCATTCAGAACCAAACCCCAGAGCCTGGGGGAAAACAGACACAGTACACACCTCCTTACACCAGTTGGGAGCAACAGGCTGACAGGTGCCCTCTGCTGGGCAGAAAAGCACAGTGACTCGAGGCCTCACATAGTATATCAATCTTCTAGGACACCCTCAGGGAAACCAGATACTATTCCCTCAATCCAAGACCTGAGCCCATTCTTGTCTGGGAAAACCTGATTAGGGTAACCAAGGAAACAAGATGCCTAGACAGCAGAAAACTACAACCTACAGTAAGAAAAATGAAGTTATGGCCCAGTCAAAGGAACAAACTTACACTTCAACTGAGATACAGGAATTGAAACAACTAATGCTAAATCAACTCAAAGAGTTTAGGGAAGATGTGGAAAAAGAGATGAAGTGTATAATGAAAACACTGGGTGTAGATAAGATAGAAATAGAAAGTTCAAAAAAAAAAAAACAACTGGCAGAATCTATGGAAATGAAAGGCACAACACAAGAGAAGAAAGAAACAATGGAAACACACAACAGCAGATCACAAGAGGCAGAAGAAAACACTCAGGAACTGGAGAACAAGGCACCTGGAATCCTATACACAAAAGAACGGATAGAGAAAAGAATGGACAAATATGAGAAATGTCTCCAGGAATTGAATGAAATGCAAGAATGTACATGTCATGGGTGTCCCAGAAGCAGAAGAGAAGGGAAAAGGAGCAGAAGCAATAATAGAGGAAATAATCAATGAAAATTTCCCATCTCTTATGAAAGACATAAAATTATGGATCCAAGAAGCTCAGTGTACCCCAAACAGAATAGATCTGAATAGGCCTACACCAAGACAGTTAATAATCAGATTATCAAACATCAAAGATAAAGAGAATCCTGAAAGCAGCAAGAGAAAAGCGATCCATCACATACAAAGGAAGCTTGATAAGACTATGTGTGGATTTCTCAACAGAAACAATGGAGGCAAGAAGGAAGTGGGGTGATATATTTAAGATACTGAAAGAGAAAAACCACCAACCAAGAATCCTATGTTCAGCAAAACTGTCCTTCAAATATGAGGGAGAGCTTAAAATATTCTCTGACAGACATTGAGTTTGTGAACAAGACACCTGCTCTACAGGAAACACTAAAGGGAGCACTGCAGACAGAAAGCAAAAGACAGGAGTGAGCAATTTGTAACACAATTTTGGGAGATAGTAGCACAGCAATGTAAGTACACTGAACAAAGATGACTGTGAGTATGGTTGAAAGAGGAATTTTAGGAGCATGTGGGACACCAGAAGGAAAAAGGAAAGATAAAGACTGGGACTATATAATTCAGTGAAATCTACGGTGCTCAATGATTGTGATAAAAGTACAAATATGTTTTTACATGAGGTAGAACAAATGAATGTCAACATTGCAAGTTGTTAAAAATAGGGTGGGAATGGGGGAAAATACAATCAATACAAACTAGAGACTATAATTAATAGAAACATTGTATTATGCTTCCTTTAATATAACAAAGAATATGTCAAAGCTAAATGCACATGGGGGGACAAAGGGGAAGTGTATGGGACTCTTGGCATTGGTGATGTTGTCTTACTCTTTATTCTACTTTAGTTTAATGCTATCTTTCCTTTTGTCACTCCTAGCTGACATGTTTTGTTTTTTCCCTTCTTTTTTCTTTTTCTTTTGTCTCTCTACCTTCTTTGACTCTTCTTCTTTGTGGAAGAAATGGAGATGTCCTTATATAGATAGAGGCAGTGGTGGTGAATACATAAATACATGACTATACAGGGAACCATCAATTGTTTACTTAGGATGGAATGTATGGTATGTGAACAAAATCATCTTAAAAACATTGGTTACTGAAGAAACCTTGAGAGCACTATATTGAGTGAAATAGGAGAGGCACATAAGGACAAATATTGCAGGTTCTCACTGATATGAACTAATTATAATATGTAAACTCATAGACATGAAATATAACTTACCAGGATATAGAACAAGTCTATAGAATGGGGAGTGATTACTTATTACGAGGAGGATGTTCAACTAGGGTGAACTTAAATGTTTGGAAATGGACAGAGGTGAGGTAGCACAGTGTGAGAATAATTAACAGTGCTGAATGGTGTGTGAATGTGGTGTAAAAGGTAAGCTGAGAGTCACATATGTCACCATAAGGAAAGTTGGATGTCAAAAATGGGAATGTATAAAACAGTGAATCCTGTGGTGGACAATGTGATTAGCTGTACAAATATTAGAAATCTCTCTCATGAACTAGAACAAATGTATGACACTATAACTAGAAGCTAATAATAGAGGGGCATATAGAAAAAAATATACCTATTGCAAACAATATATTACTATTAGTAGTAGTTTAACATTCTTTCATCAACAGTAACAAATGTTCTATAGCAAAACTATGAATCAATAATGGAGGGGAGGTGGTTAGGGGTATGGGAGGATTTGAGTTTCTTTTTTTTCTTTATTTCTTTTCTGGAGTAACCAAAATGTTCTAAAAATTGAAAAAAATTGTGGTGATTGGATACACAGCTATATATGGTACCATGGGCAATTGATCATACACTTTGGAACTTTGGATAATTCTATGGTATGTGAACAATCTCAATTAAAAAATTTCATGTGGAATAATTGTAAAATGGCTATTACTAAAATGACATCAGGGGTATTTATGATTCTTGAGCTTAACCATAGGAGGAAGTAGTTAATTGTGTTTGATTTTTCTATTATTAAAAACACATAGGCAACTAATTAAATTGAACATCCATAGATTATTACTACTTATCAAAGAATCCTTCATCCATTTACATTATAGAAATTTTCAGTTGTGTGAATGGAGAGGGGAAAAGAATGTTGAAAAAAGAAAGTGACGAATAAAGTGTGGTTCATCCCACAGGAAATAATATGCTTCAGTTATACTAGATTTTAACTAGAGGCCTGTAATGCACAGAGAGACAAGAAACACAATGTTGTAGTAAATTAGAATGATTTGGGGGTGATGTGTATAGTAAAAGACTATTCAGGAACATTTATGAGAAAACTATGAGTTATTAAATCAATGCTAACAATATGCAACATTATCAGGTAAATGCTTGAAACACATTCATGATAGTGGTTGCTTTAGAGGGACAGATGAAAGTAAAAGGGGTAACACAGGGATAGAAGGAAAATCAAATGTTACTGGCAACAGTTTAAATCTCTATTATATATGAAGGAAACAAGTTTAAACATTTGAATTTTTAATATGCTTGAGTATTAATGATAATAATAATAGGGAAAATTAATGGAGCATTTAATAAGTCCCTGACAATTTTGTAGAAAAATGACCCTTAACACTAGAGTGACGTAGAATCACAAATGGCCCCCTATGAAGAGCTTCGTGATTTTATTGGTCCTAGACTGTATCTTAGGCTTTTGTATATTTTCACAGAACCATGGGTAATTATAAAACCCACCATGAAAGAAAACCATTACACCGAGTACTCTGTGGATATTACTTTACTTAATTTCTTTCAGCAATCCTCTAATGTAAGTTCAATTATATAAAAATTAATTTCAACTGATTAAATACACTTACCTTTATTATAGAATCAAAATGTGTGATTCTAGGTGATTCTGACAATTATGAAGCCTCTGTATCTTCCACCACACAATATTTGTGTCAGATATGAAGACTTGATGATGTGTACACACACGAACACAAACACACACACACATCAAAAGTGTATGGAAAGGTCATTATCCACATAAGGAGGCTGTTTGTGTAGAGAGGGCTAGGCCTCCAAAGCTTGTCTGAAAATATCTTAAGGAAGCAAGAAAAATGGTAGGATTTGTGTTTCTTTTGTGTTTAGGGGTGAAACTGGTGTGCTGGTTTGAATGCATTATGTACCCTAGAAAAAGCCATATTCTTTGATGCAATCTTGTGGGGCAGACATATTAGTGGGGATTAAGTTGGAATGTTTGGATTAGGTTGTTGGCATGGAAATGCACCCCACCCAACTGTGGGTGATAACTCTGATGAGATATTTCCATGGAGGCATGGCCCCATCCATTCAGGGTGGGCCTTGATCAGTGGAGCCATATAAATGAGCTGACAAGCAGAAGGAACTCAGTGCAGCTGAGAGTGATGTTTTGAAGAGGAGCTACAGCTAAGAAGGACATTTTGAAGAAAGTACAGGAGCTGCGGATGAGAGACATTTTGAAGACAGCCATTGAAAGCAGACTCTTGCTCCAGAGAAACAACTGAGAGGACAAATACCCTAAGTGAAACTAAAAGTGACATTTTTGAGGAACTGCAGCCTAGAGAGGAACATCCTGGGAGAAAGCCATTTTGAAACCAGAATTTTGGAGCAGACATGTGCCTTCCCAGCTAACAAAGGTTTTCTGGACACCACTGGCCATTCTCCAGTGAAGTTACCTGACTGCTGATATGTTACCTTGGACACTTTACGGCCTTAAGACCGTACCTGTGTAATCAAATAAACCCCCTTTTATAAAAGCCAATCCATCTCTGGTGTTTTGCATTCTGGCAGCATGAACAACTGGTTTCAGAGTCCTTGTGCTATGATTTTTTCTTGCCTGGTGTAAATCTCTAGCTTATGCCAAAGCACAGAGCATTAGGGTAACTTATCATCTTCCCCACATGTGGGACTAAAAGCAATACTGATGGTGGGTCTTACCTGTTGCTAGGATTCAAACATGCAAAAAACAGAATATAACTCTTTATTACATAACTAATAGAGAGTATTCATAAATAATACAAAATCAGTAGAATGTATTTCAATACATTTCAATGAAATACATTTGACTGTTTCTTAATGTCCTTTAAATAGAAAATTTTTGTCTTAAAAGAATATTAATTACTCCTTATGTTTCTTCAGTGAATGAAACTGTATTCATGGGTTGTTTTTCAGCTCTGTGTCCTTTTTCCCAGTGTTTCTATAGTGGATGATATAATAGGTGAAAAGCAAATAAACCAGTGAAAAGGGGTTCTAAGAAGAATGGGTTTGTAACAACTGAATAGTATTGCTAAGATTCCAGCGTGTATGCTCCTAAGTGTGAATATTTTATATATGAATTACTTGAATCTGAAATAAACATTCATTGATGGGTGCCTGTACACTATTTCTCTATAACAACCCTCTTTTTCTATTCTAAATATGCCTCTGCTTTGTGGAATCACAGAATCTAACTAGTGTCTCAGAATTCCTCCTGTTAAGATACTCTGCTGACCAAGAACTACAACCCCTCATTTTTGGCCTGTTTTTGTCCATGTATCTGGTCACTGTGCTGGGGAATCCACCCATCATTCTGACCATCAGCTCTGTCTTCCACCTCCACAGCCCAATGTACTCTTTCCTCTTCAACCTTTCCTTGGCTGATATCAGTTTCATGTCTACCACAGTTCCAAAGATGCTTACAGATATGCAAATTCACCAAGGAGTCATTCACTTGTCCTTTTTTAATCTTTATGGATGTATGGAGAGTTTGCTTTTGACTGTGATGGCCTATAACAGGTTTGTGGAAATCTGTCAGACACTTCACTGTCCAGTTATTATTAACTCTCTGTTGTGTGACCTGCAGGTTCTGCTTTCTTTTATCATGAGCATTTTGGACTCTCAGTTGCACTGCTTAAATGTGTCACAACTAATGTTCTCTTCAGATGTGGAGATACTGCATTTTCTCCTGTGACCCTTTTCAATTCCTCAAACTTGCCTGTTCTGACTCCACTTCCAGTAACACACAAATATATTTTATTGATGCCATCACTGGTAGGATTCCAGTCACACTGATCATTTTTTATTATACTTGAGTAGTTCCCTCCATTCTGAGAGTCCGAACTTCAGGGGGAAATTATAAAGTCTTTTCCACCTGTGGCTCTCACTTGTCACTTGTTTGCTTATTTTATGGGATAAAGCTGGGAGTTTATCTGATTCAGCTTACTCAACTTCTCCCTGGAAGAGTGTGGTGGCCTCCTTGTTTTATACACTGCTCATCCCCATGCTGAACCCCTTCATCTACAGTCTGAGGAATAGGGACATCAAAAAGGCCCTATGGAGGATACTCAGGAGAACATGCCCAACTCAATAACTGTGCTTTATTTTTGGGTTGAGGATAAGAAAAGAAAAAAAACAATTATCTGGGAATTAAATTATGTCCCTTTTGGTCACAGAACTTTCTATAGGTCTCATGTTTTAATTTCTCTTCAGCTCTCATATCTGAGCACTTTTCCTTTGGCATGTCTTTAGGAACTGCAGGACCATAGTTGTGGGTAGGACTTGTATTTCACTTTGAAGTCCTTGTTTCTTCATTTTTAATCCTACTTACTTTAACTGACAGCACTTTAGAAGTAAAACATAATATCTGAACCTGGCAAAACAATTATAATCATTGTGTCATGATTGTGATCATATATCATCATTGTGGATCATCTACTCTAAGGATCATTACATTCAAATTATTTGAATTTGCACTATATTTTAATCTTGATGCCTAGGAACCCATTATAATGTAAGTTTATAGATATATAACAAGAATAATATAAAGGCAGGGGATGAATACCATTTATTTCTGTACTCAAAGCCTACCACAGTGAGAGCAGAGATGTACTCTGCATCTACTCTCAAAATGAATGAAAAAATTATCCATTATCTCACAGGAAAATGTGAGATACATTTTCATCCTTACATCCAGCATTTTTGTTTCTCTTTGTATCACTAGATCGTCTATACAAAAATCTAAGAATTTCTGCAAGAAGAAATGCATACCTTATTTGCTTTTATTATTAGTGTCATATAGAGGTATGCATTTTACAGCTTCTAATAATATTGCAAGAATAATAGATATAATGGGTGTGTTTTGAAAAGTTATACAAATAACACAGGAATGAGAAAGCATGGGTAGGAATTCCTCAATTAGACTTTTAAACAAGTAATTAAAAACTGTGCTTGTCTTTGTTTCCTCAAGGATACCCTTCATGTGAGCAGTAGTTGCAAAAATGAAAAAGCAAATATCTTTTTTTTTTACTGGAAATGGTGGATTGAATTTTGTACCCCAGTTTTGTGATATTTTTGTATTGTTCCATATTCTGGTGGGTATAAACCAGTTTTAAAGGATATCTCTTCAAAACGATACTTCAGTTAAGGTGTGGTCCAACCAAATCCATGTGGGTTTCAATACAGATCATTGGAGTCATTTATAAGTAGATCAAAACTTAGAGATAAAAGCAATGGCAAACAGTGAGAAGCCAGAAGTTGATGGAACACAGAGGAAAAATAAGGAAACATTGTCAACATATTTGCCATTTGATGGAAAAGCCAAGAAAAAGCAAAGGTTGCCAGCTAGCAAGGAAGCCAACCAAGGGGAAGAAATACTTCTAGCCTTCTGAGCCAATAAATGCCTGGTGTGAAGTCTACCCACTCTGTGATATTTATTTTAGCAGCTAGAAAAATAAAACACTGTATAAATGTAACTATCATTGTCTTCTGTATGACTTTCCTTTTCACTAAGTTTTGGCAGGAAATCAGAATATAATATCTTGTACTCACTATAGCACAAGCATTTCAAAGTGTCTGAATGCAGAGCATCTCCCCTGTAATCCACTTGTATACACAAAACATTGAGTGAGTTTCATAAAATTAAACAAACAGAAAAATTAAAGAGAAGTAGTGACAAGGAAATTCAATCTTGTCTTGTATACTGAGACATAACTTACAATTTAAAGTGATTCCATGCCTAAATTTTTTGAGGTAAGATATACTTCAGGCCCTGCCACATAACTGAAAAAAATATGATTAAATGGTGTTGGAACTGCATTCATCAATAAAAACTGTTGTTCCAGTAATGATTCATAACTCAATTCCAAATTATGATTATTTGAATGCCAGGGCTCCATGGAGTCAAAAATATGGGACTCAGATATTGATTCTTTATTCCCTCTACCAGAGCTGAAAGGGGTTCACATGCTTTAATCCAAGATTAGCATTTGTAAGAAGAACCATTGATTCTTACACCTGAGAACTGATTGTTTCAATTCTGAATTTGGTGAAAAAAACAATTATTTGCAGGCTCTAAGATAAGAACATTTTGGATTGCAGAATTTCTGTGTAGTTATTAATTTTAAATCCAGTTTGGAAATCCAATATTTGGAAATAGTATTCCTTAGAGAAGATGGTATTTCATGTGGAGCAATCATGAGATAACTTCTAAAAGATTCTTCAGGCATTTTTCTGACATAATAGATTAACTATAAGAGTGCGTATTTGATTGTTTATGATTTTTTTATTGGGAAAACATATGTTGGCATGTAATAGTAACATTGACTAGGCATCGAATGTTCAAACTCATACAATTACGAGCTGTGCATATACATTATAGAATTTCTCAGTTGTTTGAATGGGGACAGGCTCAAGAATTTTCATAGGGTTGTTATGAGAATTGACAATGAAAATGAAGTCCACCCCCCAGCAATGGTATTCATGTCAAACTAGAATTTAATCAGATATATGTACTTAACTGAGTCAAAATTCATAATATTGTTGTAAACTATGATGTTTTGAAGTAGCAAGAGTAGCATGATATTATTTATGTAAATTTTCAAGAAAACTTATTATGGGTTCATGAATCAATACTAAAATTATTGAAATACTATCACATACATGTCCAGCATCTTTGGGATGATGGCAGAGTACACAGATGTCAGCAAATGACAGATTGGACAAGAAGAAATAAGCAGGCATCTGGAGGTGGGAGTCAGTGATGGGGCCAGGATGATGAGTAAGTTCCCAAAAAGAGTGACTGGGCACACAGACAGGAGCAGCCCAAACAGGATAGGTTGTGATTCCGGCATCTCTGAAAATCCCAGAAGGAAATCTGAATATCTTATATAATTTCTGGTTACATGTCATTGATATCACTGCAAGAATATCAATAGAAAAATTACTACCAATTTTCATGCAAACAGGCATTACTGACGTAGTGTAGATGTTATATTTAATATTTTGCAGTCAAGAAATTAATTTCTAGATTTTCTTTATGAAGTGGGTCCCCTTAACATACATCTTGTACCATTTCTACTAGGAATTATGTTCCTACTCTAATTATTTTTACCCAAGTATTTGAGAATTCTAGTTGTTATGAGATATCCATTCATTTTTTGGAGGAATATATACTGAATTCTGAATATGTGCCAGACACAGTTAGTATAGGCAATTAGTTTATAATGTTAGAGAAAAAGCTCTGAAAATATTGATGATGGGAAACTGTATAAGCAAAATAATGTCAGTCATATAGCATGTCATATGTCAACAAATGCCAAATGGAAATTAAAGTAGGTAAAAGAGGAGAAGGTGAAGTGTGTGATGCTATATTTACTGTGTTTTAAGGCAAGGTCAGCCAGAAAAGTTGCTATTTCAACAGAGGTTTCAAAGTCTAGACAGTGGTAGCCAAAGAATTATCTGGGGAAGAATGTGCCTGATGGAGGGAATGGATATTGTAGGGGTCCTGATGAAGGGGTTCAACTTAGATGCTCAAGACCAACAAAGAACATGATGTGTTGAGGTCACTGAGCAAGAGGAAGAGTGATAATAGGTGGCATCAATGAATGTAGGAGAATGAGGTGGCCTGGTTGTTACAAGACTTCAAGACACAGGTAGCCACTTGTCCACATATTGTAACTCTTGCAGTTTATTAATTAGGTTACAAAGACTCCCATACATTAAAATGTATCCCCTCCTTGTTTTCATATCTTGGTTTGCATTCTGGCCCCTGTAGCATTAGACAACTTGGAATATATGAGCCCAGATCTCCCTGCTCTGATGACAGCTCAGAGGATATTCATACACTCATGAACATACACACATACACACACACTCACATGCATGCATGAACACACCAACATAGCAAACAAAGGCCTCCTGGGATCATGGTCTTCTCAATGTCACTTACAATGATTAGTACAAGAGTGGAAACAATGCATGCTGACAACATCAACTTATCTTTCCTCAACATATTTAGAAACAGTACCCATAAACTGCAGCTGGCAATTCCCCTATGAACTCATATACTAGTCTTTATTTTGGTATGGCCATTCCCTTCCAAGTGTTTAATGACAGTTAAAAATATGCTCCATAAACAAAGAGGGAATAATTTAATGGAATGAGTGAAAATAAAAATATAATCTCAGATTTTGCCTGGGAGACTGTGATGAATAAAAATTATTTTGATGGTGGCATTTCAACATTAGTTATATCCTCTGGAAACTCAGATAAACTAATAAAAGAGTAAGAACACATTTATCCAAAAGACAAGAGCAATGATATCTTTTTCAATGGCAAGACACAATACAGAGTGAAATGCACAAGGAGTAAAATGAGCAATGGGAATACATCAACAATCTGGAAAAGTAAAACATAAAACATACATCAAAAGTTAGGAAATTTTTATATGAAATGGTAAAATACTTTTTAAAGGTTATTAATGTGAAACTTTTGAAGTCAAGCACATCTTGATTGGAAATTCAGACCCATAACATATTTCCTATGTAAACTTGTACAGCCAACTCTACCTTTCTAAAGATTAAAGTCTTTAATGTAGATTGGGAGGTTTCTTCCTTTGTATAGTGGTATCCATTCTAGGGCAGTGGGCTGATTAATCAGTACATGCAAAAGGCCTAGAACAGTTTCCATTTGTTGGTAAGTGAATAATTATCAATAGTGATCAGATGAGTCTGATTTTCATTCCACCTCTCAATTTATCTCATGCCTTCGTATCTCTCCCTTCCCTATTCCATCAGCCTTTTTCAGTTCCTTATCATCCCTCCCAGCATATGCAAGCTGTTAACCTTCTTGCCTAGTATTCACATTTATCAGGGATATCTTTATATATTACAAAGGTGGTTGCCATATTCCACTATTTAACAATCCCAGTAAATGCACACTCTCAGAAGAAATCTAATTTGCATAACTGAAACTTAAGTTCAACTTTACATGGCTATCTTGCCTGTGTCCTGCTTGCTGAGGCCTGTCCTGGAGGACAGTGAACTCTAAGACATTCAACTTATTCAGACCTTCTCCAGCATGCCATAATGTCCATACTTAACACCTATGTAAATACATTTCCCACCGATCCATGTGGAAATTTTTCACTCCATAGCCATCTGGAAAAATCCCTCCCATTTTCATTATTGCTTGGAATAATCCACTTTATGAAACATTTTCTTTTTTTCAACCTTAGAGAAATTGGATTCCATCCCTGCATGTAATCTGCATGGTAAAGCTAATCATTGTGTATTGCTTTTACTTCATTTTTCCCTATTTTCCCTGCTTGACAGTGAGTTATTGGAATAATATCACAGAAATTGCAAATTTTCACCAGGCCTAGTTTACTAGTCTATAGTAGTAAAAAAATTAGTATTATAAGAATGAGTAAATGAGTGCAATATTGCCAAGGGCCAGCCTCAGCAATGGTCAGGGTCCTGATGGGGGGCTGGAGTCAGCGAAGGAAGGAGACAGATACCTTGTTGTGTCCGGGTACGAAGATGGAATCTCTTACCAAGCAGAGCATCAGAGCTTTATTTTTATAATTCTCTGTAACATACGCACTAGCATTCAGGCATGCAATACTAGAATATTTTGGCTAAATCTCAGACACTATTTATTCTTACACAATGATCAATGGGCTAGCAGGGACAGACTCCCTGGAGCGTAGCAAGACACAGTGTTTTCAGCACAGGCATAGCAGTTCCTGTTATCTAGTACCAAGCAACCTATAACTATTTTTTGTGTTCATGTGTTTGAATCTGCTAATCATTACCTTTTTGTTTCTTCTAGCTAACTCTTTCAAAGCTTGGGAAGGGGGATTACTGCCTAGTTGACAGGTGGCCAGTAGGAGTGAACAGAAAGGGTGACCTATTGTCTTCTAAGAAAGGAGCAGGCGTTGTCACTTACGCTGACGCTAATGCAGGGTAAGCCGTTGGCTCATTAATGTAGCTAGGTGTGGGAGCATGCCACCACCACAGAGCCCAAAAGACACTAAATGAGAAAAAGAGGCAGTATGAATATAAGAAACAGCAGCAAGAAACAAATTCCTTTTAGGCAGGAGTCATAGGTGCCACTCGATGCTCTGCCTTGCGGAACGGTCACCACGACATGTACTGAAGGCCCAGGGACCGTGCCACTAGGCCGACTGCCGGGTGCTGAATTGGCTGCCCACACAATATAGTCCCACAATAGTTTCCAATAATTAAGGAAAGCAAAGAAGCAAGAAATTGATAAATTATGTGTGAAGGGTGTGCACATTCTAGAATGGGGTGCAAAATTGTCACATTATAATTTATAAGAATTAACATACAATGGAAAGCAAAAATAAGTCACAATAGGTAACACTGATAGAATTTGCCATTCAAAATTTAGAAACGCTCACACTGTTCTCCCTTATACATCTATTCATACCTAAAAGACTTAAACAGAGAAGAAAAAAATTGTGAAACAAAACAACTGCAAATGGGTGTTTCCATAAATAATGGCAGAATTGATTAATGGCAACAAAAAATATAAGGCCTACAAATCCCAAATTAGTACTATCAATTCTTTAAAAAAATTTGCTGAATGCTTCTTTAAGTCACTCTCAGGAACTGATACACCCAACTAGACTATTTCAAAAGAACAGACCCTTCTGAATAGCCTAGTTGTGTAAACAGCCAGAAAAATTAAGTTGTGTGAATTTAAAGAGGTGAATTTATTGATCCCAATTCCAAACACTGAATCACTAGACCTGGGGAACTAGTGATACATTTATAGACTAAATGATACTTTTTCCCCTCACTGAGTGAATTTTTCCCTTTCCAGGTGAATTTTTCCAAGCCCCTTCATTTCCTCTAGAAATTGAGCTTCAATTGATATCAAGATGAAGGTCAGGGCAACTGATCAATGAATAAGGTGGCATAAGATGATCTAGGGTGGTATTCCTTCAAAGAATCTTTAGAAAACTAGCAAAAATTAGCAGAAGCTCTGATCTTCAAAACTCAAGAAAACACTGAAAGGTTTGCAGTAAGTGCACAATTGCTGAGTCAAGAAGAAGCGGCTTGAAAAATGGTAGGTGAAGTTTGTGGTACTCTTGCCAGCCCTTCTTCCACCCCCTCTCGGGCATGGTGGAGGCAACCTGCACCCCCATTGTGGGTCCTAGAAACATGCAAAACAACCCAAGAACAAAGAGAAGCTCTCAACAAACCAATCCCTATTAATGATATTGAATCAGTAACCATAAACCTCCCAAGAAAGAAAAATCCAGGACCAGAGGGCTTCACAGGTGAATTTTTCCAAGCATTCCAAGTAGAATTAACATCAACCCTGCTCAAATTCCTCAAAAAATTGAAAGCAAGAAACATTCCCTAATTCATTCTATGAGGTCAACATCACCCTCATATGAAAACTAGATAAAGATACCACAAGGAAAGAAAATTACAGATGAATCCTTATGAATATAAATGCAAAAATCCTCAAAAAGTATTTGCAAAAGGAATCCAACAGAACACTAAAAGAATTACACACCATGATGAAGCAGGATTTATCCAAGGTATGCAAGTTGGTTCAAAATAAGAAAATCAATTGGTGTAATACATCACAGTAATGGAATAAAAGAAAAAAAACATATGAACATCTCAATTAATGCAGAAAAGATGTTTAACAAAACACCCTTATTTGATAAAAAAATTTAGAAAACTAGGACTAGAAAGAAATTTTCTCAGTATGTTAAAGAGAACACATGAAAAATCCACCACAAACATTACATCAATAGTGAAAGACAGAAAGCATTCCTTCTAAGATCAGGAAAAAGACAAAGATCCCCATTGTCACCACTCTTTCAATATTGTACTGAAAGTTCTAGCCAGACAAGTCAGGCAAGAAAAAGAACTAAAATTCATCCAGAACAAAAGAGAAGAATTGTAACTTTCCCTATTTGCAGATGATATGATGAAGGAAAAACTTGAATATTCATTTCTCTGAAGAAGATAAACAAATGGCCAAAAAGCACATATAATGATGCTCAACCTTATTAACCATTATGGGACACAATAAGATATCATTTCATGCCACTAGAGTGGCAACTCTGTAAAAACTGGTAAATTACAAGTGCTGTAGAGGATGTGGAGAAATAGGAACACTCACTCATTGCTCATGGGAATGCAAAACGTTGCCACGACTTTGGAAGACAGTGTGGCAATATCTCAGTAGGAGAAGTATAGAAATACCACATGACTTAGAAATCCTGCTTCTAGGTATATACCCAGAAGAATTGAAAGCAGTGACTCAAAGTAATATTTGCACACAGATGTTCATAGCACCATTATTCATAGTTGCCAAAAGATGGAAGCAACCAAACTGTCTACCAACTGATACATGGATAAATAAAATGTGGTACATACATGCAGTGGAATATTACTCAGTCATAAAAAATGAATGATATTATGATAAATGTGAGAACTTGGATAAATCTTGGAAATACCACGTTCAATGAAATAAGCCAGAGAAAAAAGGATAAATATTGAATGATTTCAGTAACGTGAAATAATTGGCATAAGCAAACCCTTATAGTCAGAAACTAGAACAGAGTTTAAAAGGGGCCAGTGTGCAGGTAAGAAACAGGGAGTTAATGTTTTTATTTTTGTGTGATGGAAAAATTTTAACAGTGGTAATGTTGATGGTAGCACAGCATTGTGAATATAATTATTAGCACAGAAATATATATTTGAATGTGGTTTAAAGTATAAATTTTAAGTTTTATATATGTTACTAGAATAAAAATGTTTAAAAACATAAGACTGTTCAACACAATCAGTGAACCCCAATGTAAGCCATGGACTATAATCAATAGCACAATTATAACAACATTCTTTCAAGTGTAATAAATTAATCTCACTACAGCAAGTTGTTAATTAAAGTGGGGTTATATAGAAACTCTCTATTTTCTGAATAAGTTTTCTTTAAACATCCATCTTCTCAAATGAAAAATAATATAAAGTTTCATGGAAGATGCTCTGTGGGTAGTGTGTAGTCAGAGAACATCATCCCAACTCTGAGTGATAATGGGACATAATGTGCCTCATAGCAGCTTAAATGTTCATGTGGTGGCCCTTGAGATGTACCCTATAGGAGGGGTCATATCCTCAGGGTGGAGGAGCTCTTTCAGGAGAGATGACTCATTGATAGGGAAGGAATGTACACCTGGCCATGATGCCAAACACATGGGGACCAAATGGGAAGAAAAGTTTGCTTTCATTTTGGGTCCATTGTCCTCCAAGAATCAAAGAGCTTAGAGAATAGAGTAACAAGTAGACAGTATATTTAATGAGAGGCTCTGAGATTTCAGCCTCTGGATTCCCAGAGTCTGTGAGTTCTCCCTCTGCTCTTCCTGTTACTAGGAACAAAAATACATTCATTGCCCTGATTATCTTAATAAAGATTCAAACTCCCTGCCCTTCCTGCACATATTGTACAAGGAAGATAGGCCTAGTAGACGTAAGTCCATCAAGTGGTGCCATAGGGAAACTACATCATCCAGTAGGTCCTATGGGAGATGGGTGCAAAGAGAAAGTTTTTATTAACTATGTCTTCACAGTTACAGTCAGGGTAATGAGAAGTGAAATGGGATTCAAAGAAATACTACACATTTAATGTCCTTGCCCAGAAATGGATTCTTGCAGCCCAGGACATCTCATGCCCTTAATTTTTTTATTAGAGAAGCTATGGACTTACAGAACAATCATGCATAAAATACAAGATTCCCATATATGACCCTACCATTAACATCTTGCATTGATGTGTTTTATTAGTTAAATTGGTGAAAGAACACTTTAGTAATTGTACCATTAACTATACTACATGCTTTAACTTAGGGTTCACTTTTTGTGTCAGGCAGTTCCAAAGGATTTTTTTAAAACTTTTATTCTGGTACTATATATACAATCTAACATTTCCTCTTTTATCCACATTGTGATGGATCTTTCAGTGCCATTAATTCAATTTATAATGTGGTGCTACCAACACCTACCATCCATTAGCAAAATATTTCCTTCATTCCTAATATAAACTGTGTACATTTTAAGCCTTAACTCCATATTCCCTATCCATTCCAACTTGGAGAAATATTCCAGGGACTTTTTCCATCCCTAGCAGGAAATGAATTTCCCATGTTTCCTCACCTCAGGATTCTGCCCTATGTCAACATTAGCATTTCCTCCTATTTGTACATCCTTACACGAGCAATGCAACAATGCAGTATTGATTCCATTACTTGGAATCAGACAGGTTTGAGTTTAATTCAGCCATTCCCATAGTAACTGATGGATCCTAGAAGCATTCTTTGTATCTGTAAACCTGTTTCTTCATTAGAACAACAGTGAGTGAAATTAGCACTTCAGAGCATGTTCTTGGAAAGGCAGACTGTGCCAGGTGTTCCATTCCTAGTATACAGTATCATTAGAAAAACACCACGGATTTATTCCTTCACCCACTCACATAGCTTATTCCAAAGACCACTTGCAGCAATCTATATGATTCATAGGACAAATAAAAATACCTTAAAGGTATATAACCTGAGAAATATTGTGGCAAAGGAAAAGAAAAAGCACATAAAATAAAGCAAAGATCCACACAAATACATACCAAAAAATGTAACAACCTCTTTATGACATCTATGGAAGTTTTCTGTTGTCTGTCAGATGTCTCATTTTTGGAGGTAAATATTGGTGATTGGTCAATTAGTTCCATGGTAGTGGGTCATTGGACTTTATATTGAGCTGTTTAATTATATTTTCTCTGAAAAATCACTACATTGAGATTTTCAATTTGTTGAACATATTGATATATATGACTAGAGATTTTCAGTATTACAGTATCCACCACACTGTAATCTAATACCCCCTATCTTACTTCTAATTGCCTACATTTCTGTTCCCTCTTTTTTTTCTATATAACACTTGCCAGAAGTTAGTATTTGGCCAAAGAATTGGCACCTGGTATTTATCAATTCTATAGATTTCTCATGTTAATTTCTTTAGGAATTCATTTATACTTATTGTTTTCTACTTGCTTCTTTGGGATTTTATTTTGATAAATTTGGTTGTCCTCTCCCTATTGTATATTTAAGCACTTTTTAAAATATGTGTATGTATGATTTATGTCTACTAAAACTCTAAATATAGATCTTAAAACACATATGACAGAAAAGATTTACCATATTTACCAAATGAAGATAGTGTCTATAAATGTTTTAAATGATATTTTAAGAAACTGTATTGTATAATCAGAGTAGAATAATCTGTTTAGGAAAGAAGAAATTAAAACTGTAGAAAGGATAACATTTTCTAAACTAATGATTAGTAGGAGACAAATTAAAACTGTAATGGTATTTTATTTGAAATTTGGGAAAATTATTCTCAATTCATCTCCTAAACTGAAATTAAAAGTTAATAAAATTATTAAACAATGGAATAATGACACAAGGCTTGTTCTTTTATATTTCTAAAGATATTATAGATAAAAAATAATTAAAATTGTGTGTATAAACATGGCATCTGGCATGCTGTGCAATGAAACAGATTAGAAACTCACAAAATGGGCATTTAATAACTAAACTAGTTAATTGTCAAGTAAGCATTGCAAACAATTGAAAAAGGGGTAGTTATTCAATAAATGACAAGGAAAATTAATCTTTGCATTCACAAACAGTGGTTGGAATACCTGATTCCAGTGTATGAAAGTCCACACAGATGATAGAAAAAAAGAAAAGAACACAATAATTGAAACTCATGTTTTGCCGTCTATATTTAGCATTGGGCATTAAAGGAAGGTGTAAAGGGAAAGAGAAATGATGATACAAAAGCTAAAGGACTAGATACCACAGATGCTTTAGGACAGTGTTACTTAATCATAAGTGTGCATGTGATTCATGCAGAGATCTTGATAAATGTGGATTCTTTTTCAGCAATGCTAGGTCACATTTGAGATTCTTCATTCTTAAGAAGTTCCCTTCAATGCTGATCTTGCTGGTCCATGGGCCATAGTTTGATGAGCCAGGTTTGCAGGGTATAACTACTTTGGGTCTCAGATTAGGTTTCCATTAAGTAGTGGTGGCAAAGGAAAACTGGAAGCATTAGGAATTCTGCAAATGAAGATTAATAGAAAAGAAATAGCTTTCTTGATTATTTCGAATACCATTACAGGCAAACTCACTTGTGATGTCAGTTTGTGATGTCATTTGTGATGTCAGTTTGTGATGTCATTTGTGATGTCAGCTTGCCTCTGTACTAAAAGGGCTTGCACCACATGGATCCTAGATATTAAATACACTTCAGAATTTCCACTTTGGGGATTTTTCAGCAAAGTCAGAGATTCAGTTCATTTTGTTTGGTCTTTCCCTGACCATGTACCTGATCAACTTCACTGGCAACCTGCTCATCATCATGACCATCCGCTTAGACTCCCACCTTACATGTCTGTGCACTTCTTTGTCTCCAGCCTGTCCTTTGCTGACATCTATTTTGCTTCCACCACAGTCCCAAAGATACCCATAAACATCCAGACAAAAAACAAAGTTATCACCTACAAAGGCTGCCTCACCCAGACATTTTTATTCATTGTTTGTGGATGCTTAGACAATTGACTCCTGAGAGTGATGGCCTATGACTGATTTGTGGCCATCTGACCCCACCAACCTACATGTTCATCATAAACCCACAGCTCTGTGGACTAATTCTTGGGTCCTGGGACCTTAGTATCATGGGATCACTGATGGAAACTTTGCCAGTTTTGAGGCTGTTCTTCTCCACAAACATGGAAATCCCACACGTTTTGCTGATCTTCCCCAAATCCTGAAACTTGCCTGTTCTGAAACTCTCATCAATAACATACTGTATTTTTAAACTGGCCTTCTGGATGTAATTCCTTTCAGTGGAATACTTTTGTCATATTTTCAGATTCTCTCTTCCATTCTCAAACTTTCTCAACTGTTGGCAAATATAAAGCCTTTTCCAGTTGTGTTTCTCATCTCTCATTTGTCTCCTGTTCTATGGCACAATCATCTATGATTATCTTAGTTCTGCATTGACACTGTCCCCTAGGAAAAGTCTTATTGCCTCTGTAATGTTCACTCTGGTAACCCCTATGCAGAAACCCTTCATCTACAGTCTGAGGAACAGGCACACGAAGGAAACCCTAGTGAGGTTCATCAACAGGATAGCCATCTCTCATTGATGTGGCCATTGGATGACTTATCATAACTAGCAAGGCTCAAATCACTGGGAGGCATTTTTCATGGATCTTGTGATGCACACAAACATCAGTTTATCCTTTATTTTTTAAAAACTATGGCATACAGTATCATGCTTGGAAACTTTTCAACACTGTTTCATCAAAACTACATTCAGATTTAAACTATGGCTAGTGAGCCAAGCCTGTTTTGTGCATGTTTGTATAAAAAAGTTTTATTGGAATGCAGCCACACCCATTTGATTACCTATTGTCTCTGGTTTTTTTTGAACCATAACAAGAGCATTAACTAATTACCATACAGACAATCTGTACTGTGAAATCTATATTTACCATCTGACCCTTCCCTGTAATAATTTATTCACTCCTGAATTAAAGTAGTGCTTCCTCTTCTGTTCTATATTTAGCTTTTTTAGTACCTCATTACTCCCTAAAAGTTTCAATGATAACATGAAATTCTCCAACAAATTCTACTCTCACCTTTAATAATGTGACTAGAATGTTTTTTCTGTATATGAGATTATAAATTAAATAAGAATTCATCCTTAAAGAAGCTAAATAGTAATAATTTCCATAGTGACTGGTACCATGCTTTTTAAAAAATCTTCATATATATCCTCTGCCTAGGAAACACTCTCATATAGAAGGAAATAGTTCAGTGTTGAAGCTGAACTCTACAAAGCTTGAATAAATTGAATTAATAAAATCTGAAGCTGGAAGAATATTAAGGTATTGTGTGGTTAAACTTCACAGGGATTGTAGGACAGGCCTGTAATGTACAGTCATTATTTGATTATGAGCTTGCAATCATGCACTTTGATCTGCTAACCTACTATTCTCCCAGTTGATGAAGGAGGGTTCCCCTGCCATAAATAATACACGATGTAAACCCAAAACTCCTGACACTGTACAGATGAGATGGACAGGAGGTTATTAGTCACATTAAGTCAAGCCCAGGGAATGAGGACACCAGACACCAGGCAGGGCCACACAATGGTTGCCCTCAGACAGAATGAGCCAGCAGAGCCTTGGGAAGCATAGCTCATAGTAACTAAAGTGTGGGGTGCACCATGGTTTCTAAAAGAAGATGTGATTGGCTTGTTTGAATAATTCTATGGGCTGGAAGTAGAGTGAAAGTCACTGGGTTGAGGAGTGGGTAGAGTAAAGCTGGTCCAGATGGTAGGGAACTAGTTCAATGAGGAGTCTTTCCAACTGATGAGGGGCATATCTACTGAGTACACAGGAACTGATAACTGGGCCTTCAAGGCCCTTAGGGATTCATAGGTGTCAAGAATCAATTGAGATTTTAGGCCTTAACACACAAACATGTTAGAGCAATGGCAGTTGTATTAGCGACAATGGGACTGTGCACACCAGGAAGGACTCAATGAATGGTAAAAGTATTACACAACCCACTCTACCATAGGAAATATTCATTCCATCTCTAATAGAGAAGAAAGAGTGATGCCATGATCAAGTCATTGCTGGACATTTCCAAGTATTAAATACCTTTCTCATTCTAAATTAAAATCTGTTTCCCTATAACTCTTATGATGAATGAAGTTCTTTTGAACGGATAGGTAAGTTTTCACCCTCTTCCATGTAACCACCCTTCACCTCTTTGACAATCACTCTTTTACCTTTCTCCAACCCCCTTGTCTTCTTTGCTTCTAAAAGATTGTGTGGATTCCTTTATCATAATATTCTGTTTTAATAATTTCTTCCATATTTTCTGTGGTCTGTAGTTTGTGCTTATAAATTGTGGGGCAAAATAATGGACCAACTGGTTCAATTGTGTACTTGGAAGCACTGATTGTGCTTGTCAATTCCTGGACTATCTGCAGCCCAAGATTGCCTCAAGTATGTGTGTGAGTGTTTCAGAGTGTGTGTCTGTGTGTGGCATGTGAGGATGAATGTAGGAGTGCATCTGTATATGTGAATGTGTGTGGATGAATGTGTCTGTGTGTGTGTAGGTATCTGTGTGAGTGTATATTTGAGTGTCTATGCAATTGTATGTGTTTATTTAAAAGCCACTTAATACATAAATTATCAGCAGTGAGGGTATATCTGAAGAAGAGGTAATTAGGAGTGAGGGTATATATGAAGAAAAGACAGGAAGGGTGTGAATACTGATGTCAAAGGAATAAGAATTTCTGGGAAAAAATGATCATAAATCAAACATCAGAGAATAGTTAAATAATTGGCCATGTGATTGGCTCATATTCAATCATTGGTGATCTAAACAAGTACAAGTTGGTGTAGGGTTAAATGTGGAATCCAGATTTGGGGTGAGCATAGATGAAGAAATATTTCCTAGTATGGAGGGTGGGAAAAAGGTTTCTAATGCATGGCAGTTTGAATGCAACTGAGCAGAAAGGGCAGTTCTTCTTTGACAAATGGAGTAAAGGAAGTAAAATCTCAGCAGACACAAAGGATGGTGCCTACAGAGAAGACTGTTGAACAGATAGCCTTGGGCATTTGCTAGGCAGGAATGAATTCATTTGAAGGTAGTAGAAAAATTTAGATACAGCAGGATAGGATGGATGCTCTGCAAAGTGTGTGGACTAAAGAGGAGGGAGATGAGAGTGGGAGGGGAATGATGAATTGAGAAAATAGAGAAGCCCACAATAGGAAGATAAAAGATTAAGGACATGGGAAAACAGACCTAATGGGAGAATATGAAAAAAGTGAGAGATTTGGGTATTAGGTTTTAAGAAGGTGATGAGATCCAAGTACTTTTCTTACTGCAAATCTTTCAATTCAAATGGATATTTTCACTCACCCCCATATTATCTTCCTTCCTTCTTTTTTCCCTTCCTTCCATCCTTCCTTCCTTCCTTCCATCTTTCCTTCCTTCTTCTTTCCTGCTGACCTGACTTCCTTCCTTCCTTTCTTCCTACATTCCTGCTGTCTTTCATCTCCTGATGGAAGTCCCTGGTTATAGATAATCATAATCACAGTCCCCCATAAACACCCAGATTCCTTGCCCCCTCCACCATTACAGCAACCTCTGGTCAAAAGCACATCACTAGTTAATTTCACTCTCTCTATTCTTGTGTCTCCATCTATTCCCCTGGAGCAAAGTGATTGGAGAAAATTTACAATGATGCTATAAATTATGACCACAAACCCTCAGTCTTTCTTACTATTACCAACAATGTCACTCTGTTTCCTTAGCCCATGATTTTTTCACTCTCCTGTTTAGCTATTCCATGCCTTCTGCATCCTCAAAACTCGAAATCTCCTCAGCCTTCCTCACTTCCAAATGATACCCATGTCTACTCCCTCATGGAGAAATATGTAGAATTCAAAAGGGATTTTCACAGTAAAACACCACCACAACCACTCACCTTCCAGCTCTGACTCTAAACCTTGACAAATATCAGCAACTTCTGTGAGTCTATTCTTCCACCTGTGCCCTGGATCTATTCCCTCTCCTCTGTCTAAGGACCCAAACCCAAAAGCTCTCCTGTCTTCTTGAGCATCAAATTTTCTCTCTCCTTAGATTACAACCTGAATTAATGTGCTGAAATTTTCATGTTGAGAATATTTTCTTATGCTCCCTTTTATTCTGGGGACTGCCCCAATATCTCCACTTTCATTTTTCAGGAAAACCCAAGGGAGTAGTCTAAATGCACTATCTCCTCCTCTACTCTATTCTTTCCTAAACCTTTCAAATAGAATATTCAGCCTCATAACATGACCTAAACAACTTTTGTCAAGTTCATCAAAGACCTTGATATCACCAAAACCTGTGATCAATTCTCAGTCCTAACTTTATTTGATGATACAGATGATCCATCTAGATTGCAATACTGAGGACTATCCAATACACCTAGTTTGACCCTGGAAAACTGTAGAGGCCCAGGAGCTCTGTGTTTTCAGCCAACTAACTGCATGCCTGGTACTTTATGAAGAATTCAGCCTTGGTAGGACTACTAATAGATGTGTTCCAAAGTTATTAGACCAATTAGATTTGGAGTGCAAGTTAGTCTATTCTTAGGTATCAACATCTCTCAAGAGTTAATACCCAGCCCTATTAGTCATTTTTTCTATAAGCATTACATGTGCCCTCATTCAGCCCTATAAAATATGCTTCTGTATTCACCTATCTATAAAATGTTACTCACTCACTCATTGAAGAGACATTTCTAGGGTTTCTGTGTAGTTAACAATTATATGACAAACCACTTCATCTTCTGATTTTAAGTTAATTAATATTTCTGGGCCCCCATTTCCACATTTTAAACAGGGATAATAGTTGTATCTCCCTCAAAGAGCTATAATGAAGCTTAAATTAAAGAAGCTACTGCATGGGAAGTACTTACAAAAGTCTACAACACCTAGGCTAGAGTGATGTCATCAGCATGGTAACATAAGACTTCCCCAGAAAAAGTTTGCCTTGAAATTTAGTGAATGAAAGGACAAATCTCATTTTCCTAGAACTCTGGAAGACAGTAGAGACAGCAGAAGGACTTCACAAATACTGAGTAGAAGAAAGAGAAAAATACCAGGGAGTAAAAAAATCTATCCTGGACTTGCAGTCAGTTCCCATTCCCCTCCTCCTAACTCAGTCCAGAGTACTTTGGTAGTTGTGCAGAGGTAGCACAGCCTGAATACCCTGCCCTTGAGAAGAAAGAGTAGAGCAGATCATTGCAATGAGTTAGAACTCCAAATATCTACAAGCACAGAGATTCAGGGTAGAATGAAAACTACCAAAGAGTGCTGTTTACAAGACAACTTCCAGGGGAAAAAGGAAAAAAGAAAGATACCATGATAGAAATGCTGACAAGATCTGTTGTGCTGTCATTCCAGCCAATTTCAGTTGGCTGGACCACCTTAAGGCAAACAGGACTTTTTGAAGTGAACCCCTTTATGAATGGGAACCAACTGGCTCCCCAGGGTGGTATATCCCAATGGGGAAGAGACCAGAGGCAGAAAATCCTCACAGAAAAAACAAGGCATGGGGAGATTAAACTGAAATACTGTAAGATAGGTTGGGTATGCAGAACTGAAAAGTATAAATAAAATGGGACACAGAGTGGGCAAGGTAAAAACAAATCATAGGAGCTTAGGAGAAAAATCTTCACAAAAACAGAAAAGATAAAGTCTCCTGGAGAAGGAAGAGAGGAAAGGAAGCTCTCTTCAGGAAGTGGAACAATTGCACAAAAGGCACAATCTTAAAAAATTGTACTGCAAATCCAGGTCAAGAACCAGATGAAAAAGAGGTGAGAAAATCTGAGCAATAAAATATGGGTTATTCTAAAGATCTAGAACATGTTATGCCAAACATCAAAGAAGATAAGTAACACAAAACCTGTAAAAAATAATGGACCTTCAGAGTTAACTCATCAAGATAATTGGATGCGTAGACATCAGCAAAAAATTACAAGCTATAAGAAGAAACAGGAAGATACAGCTCAGTCAAGAGAAGAAATCAAAACCTCAGAAGAGTTGCAGAAGTTGGAACAACTAATCAATGATGTTAAAACAAATATCCTTCATCAATTCAAAGAATTGAAGAAAAAATATGCATAAAGAGAAAATGGATAACAGGAAACAAGGTGTGAGCATAAAGGCAAATTTGAAAGTGTAAAAGTAGCATAACAGAAACTATTGTGATGAAATGTACAATGGTAGCTATTAAAAATACACTAGAGGCATAGAACAGTAGATTTTAACAGGCAGAAGAAAGAATAGTGAACTACAAGATAGGACAATAAAAATCATTCAGTCAGAAGAACAGAGAGACAAAAGTATAGAAAAATATTGAGCAGTTTCTCAGATATTGAGTGACAGCACAAAGTACACAAACATGCGTGTCATGAGTGTCCCAGAAGGAGAAGAGAAGGAAAAAGGAGCAGAAAGAATTTGATGAAATAAGGACTGAAAATTTCCCATTTAATTTTGTGAAGACATAAATATGCAGGCCCAAGAAGCACATGTTCCAAACAGAAAAAATCTGAAAAGATCTACTACAAGACATTTACTAATCCAAATGTCAATTGTTAAGATAAGGAGAGAATTCTGAAATCAGCAACAGAAAAGAATGTATCATGCCCATGGGATCCTCAATAGGAATAAGTGCCGATTTCTCATCAAAATGCCTGGATGTGAGAAGGCAGTCATATGATATAATTAAGGTACTGAAAGAGAAAAACTGCCAGACACAAATCCTGTATCCAGTGAACCTGTCCTTCAAAAACTTTAAATTTCAAAGCATATTAAAATCTACAGAAGTCAAAACAGCATTGTACTGCCACAAAGATAGATATATCAACCAATGGAATTGAATTGAGAATTCAGAAGTAGACCCTCACACCTATGGCTAACTGATTTTTGACAATGCTACCAAGTCCACACAACTGGGAAAGAATCAACAAATGGTCCTAAGAGAACTGTATATATACAGCAAAAGAATGAAAGAGGATCTGTATCTCATACCATATACAAAATTAACTCAAAATAGCTCAAAGATCTTAATATAACAGCCAGAAATATAAAACTTCTAGAAGAAAATGTAGCAAGCCATCTTCAGGAACTTCTGTTAGATAATGGTTACTTAGACTTTATGCCCAAAGCACGGAAGTGAAAGAAAAAGTAGATTAGTTGGACCTCCTCAAAATTATAAACTTTTGTGCATCAACAGAGTTTGCCATGAAAGTGAAATGATCACCTATTCAATGGGAGAAAGTATTTTGAAACAACATATCTAATAAGGATATGATAAAGAAATGCTACAACTCTACAACAAAAAGAAAAAAAGCCAATTTAAAAATAGGCAAAAACTTGAACAGACATTTTTCCAAAGGAGATAAACAATGGCACATGAAAAGATGCTAAACTTCACTAGCAACTAGAGAAATGCAAATCAAAACCAAAATGAGATACCATTTCACACACAAAAGAATGGCTGTTATTAAAATAACAGAAAATTGAAAGTGTTGGAGAGGGTGTTAAAATATAAAAACGCTCAATCTTTGCTGGTGGAAATGTAAAATGGTCCAGCCACTGTGGAAGACAGTGTGGGGGTTCCTCAGAAAGCTAAGTATAGCAATACAATATGACCTGGCAATCCTGTTACTAGGTATATTCCCAGAAGGATTGAAAGCAGGCACTCAAATAGATATTTGCACAACAATGTCCATAGCGGCATTATTCACAATTGCCAAAAGCTAAAAGTAGCCCAATATCCATCAACCTCTGAATGAATAAACAAAACATGGTATGTACATACAATGGAAGACTATTGAGCTATGAAGAGGAATGAGGTCCTGATGCAGGTGACAATATGGATTAACTTTAAGGGCATCATGCTGAGTGAAAAGAGCCAGACACAAAAGGAAGAATATTGTGTTATCTCATTGTGCCGGTTTGAGTGTATTGTGTCCCCCAAATGCCATTATCTTTGTGGTCCTGTGTGGGGCAGACGTTTTTGGTGCTGGTTAGATTTGCTTGGAATGTGCCCCACTCAGCTGTGGGTAATGATCATTTTGATCAGATGTTCCCATGGAGGTCTGGCCCCACGCATTCGGGGTGGGCCTTGAACAGTGGAGCTATATAAATGAGCTGACTCAAAGAGAGGAAAGAGAGTGCAGCTGGGAGTGATGTTTTGAAGAGGAGCAAGCTTGCTAGAGAGGAGCATCCTGGGAGAAAGCCGTTTTGAGGCCGGAGCTTTGGAGCAGACGCCAGCTGCCTTCCCAGCTAGCAGAGGTTTTCCGGACGCCGTTGGCCATCCTCCGGTGAAGGTGCCCGGTTGCTGAAGTGTTGCCTTGGACACTTTGTGGCCTTAAGACTGTAACTGTGTAGCGAAATAAACCCCCGTTTTATAAAAGCCAATCCATCTCTGGTGTTTTGCATTCTGCAGCATTAGCAGACCAAGACACTCATTGATATGAACTAATTATAATATGCAAACTTATAGAGTTAGAATCTGGAATATAGGTTACTAGGGGATGGATTGCCAGTAGAGACTAGAGGGCTGATGCTTAATTTAGGCAGAATTTCTACTTAGGCTGTTTGTAAAGGTTTGGAAATAGATACTAGTGATGGTATGACATTGTTGTGAGTGTAATTAGCAGTGCTGAATTATGTTTGTGAATGTGATTGAAAGGGAAAGTTTGGATTGGGTATGTTACTAAAAGGAATGTTAGAAGATAAAACATGGGATGGTATAACACAGTGAACCCTATTACAAGGTGTTAATAATTGGGCGATATATGGGAAAATGCACCTAAGGTAAACTATGGATTACAGTTAGTAATATTTTAATATTCTTTCATCAGTTGTAACCAAGGTACCTTACTAATACAGAGGGTCAACAATGGAGGTGTATAGGAGCATTCTGTTTTTACTTGACTTTTCCAGAAATGTACAACTCATCTAATTTATAAAATAACAATAATTTTAAAAAAATCTATTTTACTAAGTGAAAGAAACCAGACAGAAATATAAATATAAATGAATCTATAGTAACCTAAATAGATTAATGGCTAAGTAGGGCTGGGAAGGTCAGAGGGATTGAAGGGTTACTACTAAGGAGAATGGGGTGTTTCTTCTGGAGTAAAGAAAGTGTTCTACAATTAATTAATTGTGGTAATGAATGCACAATTCTGTTTTGATACTAAAAGTCATTGGTTGTAAAATTTGGATATATTATATGATATGTGAATATTTATCAATAAAACTATTTTTAAAAAAGGAATCAGGGATTCATGGATAGTAACTGCTTTTATACCTTGTTGCAAGAAAAATCAAAGTAGGCCCAAGTCCCATAGCTGATGCTAGATTTAATGGATATTGGTGGTAAAGTTAAAAGGAAAAGGGATACGGGGGGGAATGTAAAGCTGAGGCAACTTGAGTATCAAAAAGAAATTTAAAATTTTGTGGAAGTCCTGAGTTACTGATGTCACTGAATACAAGTGTTATGGATTGAATTTGGTTCCCTAGAAACACATGTACAATCCTAATCCCAAAGACTTTGTAGGGTCAATTACAGATCAAATCAGGTGAGCTAAAATGAGATCACTCAAGAGTAGGTTGGACCTTAATCTAACATTATTGACATCCTTTTAAGAGGAAGAGGGGAGAAAAAACACAGGGGAGAAATCCATATAAAGATGGAGACAAGAAAGATGGCCATAGAGAAAGAGATGCAGCTACAAGACAAGAATACTGAGGATCACTGACAAATTCCACAACCAAGAAGAGGCAAGAAAACATTCTCCCCTATAAGTTTCAAAGGGAACATGGCATTTTGACAACTGAATTTCAGACTTCCAGCCTCCAGAATTACGGAACAATAAATTTCTGTTGTTTGGGGCCAAAAAACGGTCTTCAACACCCATTGCACATGTATAATGTGTTATTATTGTCATTACATTACTGTAAACACATTGTCATCCAACAATTTAAAATAGAGTTGGTGATAAAAATAGCTAATGTGCATAAAATATCACACAGTCCCTCAAAAGGCAAGAGTAATCTCTTCAACCAATAGGCTGGGAAACTGATTATCAATATTGAAAAATGAAGGTGGACCTCATAAAATATACCATAGTTAACTTAAAATGGATCAAAGCCTCGAGAAAGGAAATTAAAGCATAAAACTCCTAGAAGAAAATGAAGGGAAGCATTTTAATGATTGTGTTAGGCAACGGTTTCTTAGACTTTACTTAACAAGCACAAGAACAAAAGAAAAAATAGATTAATGGGACTTCATCAAATTTTAAAACTTTTGTGCATCAAAGGACCTCATCATGAAATAAAGACAATCCACAGAATGGGTGAAAATATTTTTAAACCACGTATCAAATAAGGGTTAAATATCCAGGATATATAAATAAATTCTGCAACTGAATAACAAATAAAAAAATTAATGGGCAAAAGACTTGACATTTCTCCAAAGAAAAAGTACAAATTGCCAATAAGTCCATGAAAACATGTCCAACATCATTAACCATCAGGGAAACGCAAGCAAAATCACAAGATTCCTTTTCACATTAACAATTGAGAGAAAATGAAAAATAAAAAGCTCAGGTCAGGAGATTGCCAAATAGGAATGCTTGATCATTGTTGGTGGGAATAAATAATGGTGCAGTTCCTGTGAAAACAGTTTTACCTTGCCCTTTGGATTCAGATGCTCACCTTCCCACTGCCACCATGTCTCTCCAATTTATCTGCCTTCCAAGAATGTTGAAGTTATATCTAGGGTGGCAGAATTTTCCTTCCTTAATGGTAAGAAAATCCTGATCCATCACTGGGCACTACAGACCCCAAGGTAATCTGATACCTTGGGTGGTAGGAATAGGACTTTGTACTGTTTTCCCATCTTGTGTGGCATTTAGCTCAGGGCTCCAGGCCACCTCTATCTGTTTCCATACCCACTTTTTCCACTGCAAGGGCTGGAGCTGCAAGTATCCTGTCAAAGGCTGGTTTACCTCATTTGGAGGACATTTCATTAAGTTTTCTGAGGACTAGGACTAGGGTCCATCCTTTTATGGGTGCCTGTCCAGTCAGGAGTTTGATCTGTTCTTTTAGTAGAAAGTTTTTCCTTTCTATTAGGCCTGCTCCTGGAGATCTATGAGGCAAATGAAACTGCCACATTATGTACTCCATTTGCACTTAATCTTAATTGGTGAACTGGTGGGTGTGCCCTTGGACACTGGATATGATATTGAGAGTGTCATACATTGTAGACACTGCAGTCCCTGAGTATTGGATGTTTGGTTTGCCCATCTGCCGGGGAATGTTTGCATGAGACCACTAATGGGGTATACACAGGTAAGTGTACATAAATGCCCTCGGCATCTCAGCATCTCAGAAGAGGCCCTACATAATCCACCTGCCAGATGTCTAAACAATTAGTGACTCTTGTATCTGATTGGAGCCTTAGGCAGAGATCTGGCCCTAGATGCATGATTCAGCAAAATGCCCCCATCTCAATATCTTTATCTTAATCACATTTGCGAAGTCCCCTTGCCATATAAAGCAATGTATTCACAGAAGCAAGAGATTAGTAGTACATGGACAGATTTGGGGGGCCTTTATTCTGCCTACTACAGTTCTTGTTTCCTTCCCACCTGTCAGTATCTTTTTTCCTTGATACATCACCTCCTCTTTCTTCAAGCCAAGTAGTCAAAACCTTCTCATGTTTTGAATCTCTTACTTCATCTTTTTAACAAGCCAGAGAAAACTCTCCTTTTTTAAGAGTTCATGTAATTGGATCAGTCCCATCCAGATAACCACCTAACTAAATGTTAACTGAATTAGAACCTTAAATGCACTTACATAATCCTTTCACAGAACCACCCAGATTAGAGTTTGGTTGAATAACTAAGAGAATGTCTGTTCTAAAGGCTGGGACTCTAGGGGAATCATCTCAGAAATCTACTTAGAGATGCTGGAAATGTTCCTCAGCAAACATCCTCTTGTTAATGGTGAGTTTTGTTCTTAGGTGGCTCAGCTCATATGGGTAGCAATGGTAAAATCTGACTTTTTCTTCAATATGTTTGCTTCTCAGCCCCCTTTTTGGGCATTCACACTTTGTTTGAACAACTTAGCAAAACAAAGGTTCTTTTATATGTTTGTTGTTGTTTTTTTTTAGGACTTCCTTCCCTCTCTGTTAGTGGTAATGTCTGTCTTTGACCACACTTACACCAGTGAGTTCCAGGCTTAGATTTCAATGATTTTGATGTATCTCAAGAAATAACAGGATATTCTTAGTGATAATAGTCATCATCAGACTATAAATTACTGCTTGATAGATCTTTATTTAGTTCCATGTTTGAGTGTGTCTCTGCACATTTCTTCTCCATGCACACATTTTCTTCTGCATTTACCAGATTAAGATCTTTCTAACAGTAATGAAGCTAACATTTAGTATTTACTTGCTGGTGCTATATTCAGTTCTAAGCTTACATGCATTACCTTTGAGAGATTAAAGATGGCTACAAATTTTCTCTCATAGAAGGGTGGTAACTTTTTTTCTCTCTTTAATATGAGATGGATAGCGTCTTCTTTACTAAATGGAATTCAGTGCAAGTAACACTGCCTCACTTCCAGAGAATGGTTATAAAAACCCTTGAGCTTATTGAACATTCAGTGTCCAACCACTGAGCCACCATATAAGAATGCTGATGCCTGGGACTGGCATGCTTGAGAGGCCAAACATAAGTGTTTCAGTCACTGGTCCCACTGAGACCAGTTTCCCAACTCTCCATACTAATGTACAAGCTACATGATGATGACATCTTGGACCTCTATACCAGCCAGAACTGTGAGCTAAGCAACCTGTGTGATGTTGTCAATGACACATGGGGCAGAAAAATTGCCCAGCTGAAACCTATCTGAACCCATGACCCAAAAAAATCATGAAAGAAAATAAAATTACTCCTGTGTCAAGCCATTAAGTGTAGTCTTGGTTTGTCATGCAGCAATAAATAATTGGAACATTACCTTATTTAATCCTCAATGCTAATAATAATCCAGAAAAACTGTAATTTTTATTAACTCCATTTTATAACTAAGAAACTAAGGTTTAAAGAGGCTGAATAACTTAGCCAAAGATAACAGAGGTAGAAAATAGTTTAGCGGTGATTCAAACCTGACTGTGTCACTCCATTGGTTCAACTCCCACACATGAGCTTTCCGCGAGACTGATCAGCTTCCCAACAGTATGGTGACTGGATTCCAAGAGGGAGTGTTCACAGAGAGTCAGTGGAAGCTTCCAGTTTCATATCACTTAGAATTGGAAAAATATACAACACTTCTTAAGACATATTCTATTGGTTTAGCAGGCACAGGGTTAAGATTCAAGGAAGAAAGGAGTAACAAAGAACTTGGGACACTTGTTCAAAACTGCCACAATTTGTGCTTGTATAGTTTTACCCAAGAATCTGCGTGTAGAAGCACAGCATGCTTAGTAGCCCTAACCTTACCAGTTTGAGTTGGTAAATGTGGATTGAGACAGAGAGAAAGAAAGAAGATGATGGCCTTTAGTTTGTTCTGCAAGACAGTCACTGGATTTCAGTGCCCTTAACTTCTATCCATGAAGCAAACAATATTTCCATGATTCTGAATATGATAGTCCTGCCTTTGTTTCACCTGAATCTTAACTCCTTTTCTGCAAATATCTCAGTCATTGTTCCCAAATCACTTTTCCCACCTACCCACACACCATTAAAAGGCCCTCTATTTCAAAGGCATTGCATTGAAGCAAGATACATTTTCCAATACCTTTTCTCTCCGCCAGTCTTGATAAATCAAACTCTGAAGGAGGGACAGGTGGTAGATACTGCATCTGCATCTTAAACTGTGCAAATTAATACCTTCATGCTGTCAAAACTTTGTAAAGTCTCTGCATGCTAGAGGGAGGGGTGTTCAGGACACCCATCCCACATCTAGGTTGAAAACATTTTCTATCCATTTGCATACATAAATAGGTAACTATAAGATGGCAGTATAGAGAAGTATGGAATTTAGTTAGTTATCTAGAGCAAGTAAATAGCCAGGGATAACTAGTGAATAGCCTAGAAAAACTTGTTGAGGAACATCTGTGACAGGACACACATTGTACACCAGTCTGGAATGGGCAGAATGGCCAAGATCACAGCATATAACTAACTGGAAGTATCCTCCTATAGGTTGTGGTGGTGAATGCATAACTATGTGATTATACTGGGAATCATTGATTGCTTACTTAGGATGGATTGTATCATGTGTGAATAAAATTGTTTAAAAAATAAACAGAGGAACACAAGTGCTAGAGAAAATGTGGAAGCAGTGATGTACTTAATCACTGCTGGTGGGGAAGTAGAATGGTGCAGCCCATCTGGAGGGAGTGTGGTGGTTCCAAAGGAAACTAAGTATGGAGTTACCATATGTTCCTGAAATCCTGTTATTTGGTGTATACTTGGAGGAGCTGAGAGTAGGGACATGAGTGGACATTTGCACACTGGTGTTTGTGGCAGCAGTATTCACAATTTGCAATGGATGAAGGTGGCCTAAGTGTACACTGATAAATGGAATGGTGAACTGTGGTGTATAACCACAATGGAATATTGAGTGGTGGCAAGAAGGAATGAAGTTGTGAGGTAAGCAACTAGGTGAATGGACTTTGAGGACAGTAAACCCTACAGTCATGGAAGACTGTCTTGGAGCTGGTTCCCCAGAGGAAAAGAAACAATCTCTCCTGGAGACAAGAAGAGGGACTCAAACAGGACCCAAATGCAAAATTAACAAATTTGTAGTGTTGAATTAAAGCTCCAAGCACAGATGAACCAAGAGCAGGAATGAAAGGAAAGGGGAGGATTTGACCTGGCAGAGAGTGGGCAGGTATTAAAACAACAACAGCAAAATAAGAGAATTTTTGAGTTTGAGGTGTTCAAATACTTGGAAAAGATTGGGATCCAAGAAAAGGGGGCACATAACAGCTCTTGTTGGCAGACCCGGGGAGCTGGGGTCTGGGTCTGAAAAAATGTTTTATTTTTCCTTTTATTTCCCTCTGAATCTTTATTTATATATATATTTTTTTACTTTTCATTAGGCTCTCAGACAGGCTGGAATTCTCAGGCTTCAGCATTGCCCCAGAAAAGGGTGGAATTAAAAGTTTTCTGAGAGTAACTAGACAGGTGAAAAAGATAATTTTCTAATGGGCATATCTTTAAATAGTGCATACCAGAAGTGACAAAACTAGGGAGCTGAGGAAAGACCTTGAAAAGGGATTCCTTTTTTTTGAACTATTCTAAGTAGCTCATTACAGAAAGCCTCAGATATTTGCAATTGGCAGCTGGACCCAAACAAGGGCAGGGCTAAGATAGGTCTGAGAGAAAAAGCAATAACTCTATTGGGGGAGATAAATCCCTAAAAGACATAACTTCCTGAAGACAAGGAAGGGCATGGACCTGCTCAATTGGTGGCCCTTCTTCAGAGAACTCAGACCCCAGGGGCTGGATAAAGGGGAAAGGGCCTGTGGAGAATTAAAGGCACCCCACCTCTTTAAACTGGTGGGGAACAGCAGGCTGACAAGTGCCACCTGCTTGACAGGAGAAGAAAAGCACAGTGTCTAGAGGCTTGACAGGGGGGTCTGAAATATTGCTGGGTCTCATTCCCAGGGAAATTTCATACAGCTTACACCCTCCTCCTGAGACATGGGGGTCTCTCTGGACTGGGAATATCTGATTGGGTTTGGTCATATCTGGGGGACCCTCTAACTAAAATGTTACATAAAGGCAGGGCAAGAATCCAAAAACCAAGCACAGAAAAATTCTGATCAGCTAAACAGAAGCTAAGTTAGAGGTCTAGAATAAATTGAACTGAATGCCAAAGAATATAGAGGAAAATCCAACCAACAAGAAAATGCTAGGTAAAGGAGGGAAAATGAGCTACAAAATAAACTAACCAAGAAAATCAGATGCCTAGACAGATAAAAATAATGAGCCATACAAGAAATAGGAAAATATCAACCAGCCAAAAGAACAACTAACAGTTCAACTGAGGTACAGGAATTGAAACAGCTAATTAAAGATGTTCAAACAAATCTTCTAAATCATATCAATGAGCTGAAGGAAAATGTGGCAAAAGAGATGAAGGATATGAAGAAGTCACTGGGTGACCACAAAGAAGAGTTAGTAAGCTGGAAAAAACAAATGACAGTACTTATGGGAATGAAAGACACAACACAAGAGATGAAAAACACAATGGAGACATACAACAGTAGATTTGAAGAAGCAGAAGAAAGGATCAGTGTACCAGAAGACAGGATATCTGAAATCATACACACAAAAGAGCAGAGAGTGAAAAGAATGGAAAAATATGAGAAGGATCTTAGGGAAATGAATGACAACATGAAGTCCATGAACATACATGTTATGGGTGTCCCAGAAGGACAAAAGAATGGAAAGGGGGCAGGAAAAACAATAGAAAAAAAAATCACTGATAATTTCACAACTCTCATGAAAGACAAAAAATTACAGATTCAAGAAGCCAAGTGTACACAAACAGAATATATCCCAATAGACCCACCCCAATACAATTACTGACATGATTGGCCAATGTCAAAGACAAAGAGAGAATGCTGAAAGTGACAGGAAAAATGTGATCCATTGATACAAGCAAAGCTTGATAAGACTGTACAGATTTCTCTGCAGAAACCATGGAGGTGAGAAGGCAGGGATATGACATAGTTAAGATATTGTAATAGAAAAATTTCCAACCAAGAACTTTATATCTGGCAAAACTGTCTTTCAAAAATGAGGGTGAGATTAAAATACTTCCTGACAAAAAGTCACTGAGAGAATTTGTGATCAGGAGATCTTAGCTACAGTAAATTCTAAAGAGGATACTACAGGCTAATAGGAAAAGACAGGAGAGAGAGGTTTGGAGAAGAGTGTAGAAATGAAGACTATCAGAAAGAGTAAAAGTAGAGAGGGAGAAAAACAAGATATGACATATAAAATCCAAAAGACAAAATGATAGGGAAAAAAAACCTTAGAGTACTAACATTAAGTATTAATGGATTAAACACACCAATAAAAAGACAGACTGGGAGAATGGATTAAAAATCAGGACTCATCTATATGCTGTCAACAAGAAACTCACTTTAGAAACAAGGACAAAAATAGTTTGAAAGTGAAAGGTTGGAAAAAGATATTTCACACAAACAAGCAGAAAAGAGCTGTAGTAACTGTATTAATATCATACAAATTAGACTTCAAATGTAAAATAATTAAAAGAGACAAAGAAGGACACTATACACTAATAAAAGGGACAATCCATCAAGAAGACATAACAATCATAAATATTTATGCACTGAGCCAGAGTGCCCCAAAATACACAAGAAAACTACTGACATCCTTGAAGGGAGAAGTAGATACCTCTAAAGAATCACTGGTGTCTTCAGTGCACTGCTCTCATCAGTGGACACAACATCTAGACAGAGGATCAAGAATGAAAGACATATTGAACTGTATGATAAATGAACTAGACTTGACAGATATTTGTAGAACCTTACACCCCAAAACAGCATGGTACACATTTTTCTCAAGTGCTCTTGGATCATTATCTAGGATAGACCAAATGTTGAGTCACAAAGCATGTCTCAAGAAATTTAAAAATATGGATATTGTACAAAACACTTTATTGGATCATAATGGAATGATGTTGACAATCAATAACAGGCAGAAGGTCATAAAACTCAAATACATGGAGGCCTAACAACACAGCCTTAGACAACCAATGGGTAAAGGAAGAAATTACAGGATGTATTGGTAAATATCTTGAGGTGAATGAAAATGGAAACATAACATATAAAAATTTATGGGATGCAGCAAAGGCAGTGCAAAGAGTGAAATTTATTGCTGTTCTCTAAAATTGAACAATGTTTAATAGCAATGTTTAATAGCAATTTATTAAACAATGTTTAATAGCAATTTATTGATGTTCTCTAATATTAAACATTGTGCTGGATGCCCACTGTCACCCATGATATTAAACATTGTGTGGGAAGTTCTAGCTAAAGCAATTAGACAAAAAAAAAAATCCAAATTTGAGAGGAAGAAGTACAACTTGCACTGTTTGCAGATGATATAACCCTATACATAGAAACTCCTGAAAAAACTACAGCAAAGCTACTAGAGCAAGTAAATGATTACAGCAATGTGCAGGGTACAGGATAAACATGCAAAAATCAGTATTGTTCCTATACACAAGAAATGAACAGCAGGATGAAATCAAGGAAATACTTCCGTTCAAAATAGCAACCAAAAGAATCAAGTACTAAGCAATAAACTTAACCAAGGCCACAAAAGACCCATAAACAAAACTACAAGAAACTGCTACAAGAAATAAAAGAGTACCTTAAAAAATGGAAGAAAATACCATGTCCATGGTTTGGAATACTGACTATATTTAAGAGGTCAATTGTACCTAAAATTATTTTTAGATTCAATTCAATGCCCATTAAAGTCCATATAACTTTCTTTGCACAATAGAAAAACCAATAACCAAATTTATTTAGAAGGGCAGATTGGGTGCCCCAAATAGCCAAAAATATCTTGAGAGAGAGGAATGAAGTGAGAGGTCTCACACTACCTGACTTTAAAGCATGCTACAAATCTACAGTGGTCAAAACAACATGGTACTGGCATAAAGATAGATATACTGACCAATGGAAACAAATTGAGTTTTTGTAAATAGAACCTCTCATCTACAGGCAGTTGATATTTGATAAGGCAGTCAAGCCAATGCAATTGGAAGACAGCAGCCTGCTCAATAAATGATGTTTGGAGAACTGGATATTCATATCCAAAAAAAAAAAAATGAAAGAGGATTCCTATCTCACATACAAAAATTAACTTGAAATGCATTAAAGACCTAAACATTAGTGCTAAAGCCATAGGATATTTAGATGAAAATACAGGGAAATATAGTAAGGATCTTGTAATAGGAGGTTGTTTCCTACACCTTACACCAAAAATATGAGTAATGAAAAAGGAAATAGATAAAAGAGGTCTCCTCAAAATTAAACACTTTTTTACATCAAATGACTTTGTCAGAAATGTAAAAAGGCAGCCTACACAATGGGAGACAATATTTGGAAACCACATGTTAGATAAGGGTTTAATATCCTGAGTATACAAGGAGATCCTACAACTCAACAAAAGAAGGACAAAAAAAAAACAAATTAGAAAATGGGCAAAAGACATGGACAAAGAATTTTCTGAAGAGGAAATACAAATGGCTAAAAAACATTTCAAAATATTCTTAACTTCTCTGGATATTAGGGAAATGTAAATCAAAACCACAATGAGATATCATCTCACACCTACTGGAATTGCCATTATAGTAAAACAGAAAATTACAAGTGCTGGAAAGGATGTGGAGAAAAATGCACACTTATTCACCCTTGGTAATGTGGAATGGTTCAGCCACTTGGGAAGGCAGTGTGGTGGTTCCTAATGAGGCCAAGTTTTGAATTGCCATATGGACCAGCCACCCATTACTGGGTGTATACAAAGAGGAAATGAAAGCTAATACACAAATGGACATTTGTAAACCAATGTTTATGGTGGCATTATTCATGATCGCCAAGAGATGGAAACTGCCCAAATTTTTATCAACAGATGAGTGGATAAACAAACTGTGGTATATACATATGATGGATCATTACACATCTGTAAGACAGAACAAATTCATAGAACATATAACAACATGGATGAATCTTGAGGATGTTATTTTGAGTGGTTAGCCAGAAACAAAAGGACAAATCGTATGTGGTCTCACTAACATGAACTTACATTGATGAGCAAACTTGAGAGTTGAAGCTGAGAACACAGGTTAGCAGGAAATAGAAACAGGGTAGAAAGCAGGCATTTGATGCTGAAGGAGTATAGACTGTTAATTAGGATTGATTGTATAGTTCCAGAAATGGATAGCACAATGCTACGTGATGGTAGCACAATATTGTAAGTATACTGAACAAATATATTTGTAATAAAAGTTGAAAGAGGAAGGCTAGGGGCAAGTATAACACCAGAAGGAAAGATAGATGACAAGCACTGGGACTGTTCAAGAGTGAAACCTAAAGTGGGCAATGACTAAATGTACAAATATAAAAATGTTTTTAAATGTGGAAGAACAAATGAATGTCAGCCCTGCAAGGTGTTGGAAAAGGGATGGTATTGGGGAAAATAGAATCAATACAAACTAGAGTCTGTAGTTAACAGTAACATTGCAATATGCTTCCATTAAATGTGACAAGAGCCATATACCAAAGCTAAATGTCTATCAGATGTGTATACAAGGGAGAGCTATGGGATTCTTGTTGGTGATGTTGCTGTTGGACCTTATTACGTTATTTTTATTTTTTATCTATTATTCATTTTAAATTCTTTTTGGAGTAATGAATATGTTCAACTTCTCATTGTGGTGATGAATGCACTATATGAGGATTCTGTGAAAAACTGATTGTACACTGTGGATGATAGTAGGTTATGTGAATATATCTCTATAATATTGCAGGGGAAAAAATAAACAGAGAGCTAAAAGTGCTGTAGAAAACATGGATAGAGGATGGACCTGTTCACTGTTGGGGGAGTAAAATGGTGCCATCTATCTGGAGAACACTGTGGTCGTTCCACAAGAACATAAGCATGTGAATGCCAAAAGGTCCCAAAACCTCATTATTGGGTATATACTTGGAAGAACTGACAGCAGGGACATGAGTGGACATTTTCACACCAGTGTTTATGGCAGCAGTATTCATGATTTGCAATGGATGGAGGTGGCCTAAGGGTACACTGACTGATCAACAGAATAGTGAACTGTGGTCTATGCATACAATAAAATATTGAATGGATCCAAGAAGAAATGAATTTATGACACATGAAACTAGGTGAATGGATCTTGAGGACAGCATTTTGAATGAAATATGCCAGAAATGAAAATGCAAACAGTATAATGACTCACTAATATGGACTAACTATAATGTGTAAACTCTAAGAGTTAAATCTTAGACCACAGGTTAATGGTGGATTCCTTCTCTCTTGTTGCCTTAAGAACTTGCTCCTTCTCTTCAGCATTTGACAGTCTTATCAGAATACCCCTCAGAGTGGGTCTATTTGGATTTATTCTGTTTGGAGTTTGTTGGCATCTATGATTTGTGTAATTTAGGTTGCTTAGAAGGTTTGAGAAGTTTACCCTAACAATTTCTTTGAGTACTCTTCCTAGACGTTTACCCTTCTTGGTATCTGGGTGGGACCTGAAACTCAGAGCTAGAGCTCAGCAGATATGAATGTCTATATTATCACATACAGCAACTGTTTAAAAAAAGCTGAAAAAGAGCCCAGACTTCAATTAGAGATATGAATGAAGCAGATCCAGTTAAGACTACAGCAAATTGGGCCCAATGACACACGTTGAAACTGTGTGTTAAAAACTTCAATTCCCATGTGAGACCAAGGGAACAGATGTTTATTTGGTGCAGGATCTATACTTTCTACATGATATAAATTTACAGTCAGTTTGTTCAAGCACTATAATTATATGGAACTTTGAATAGGAAGTGAGATATGGTAGGTTTGTACAGGTTAGAGTGAAATAGCAACACATTTCAAAGTAATTTGGGCAGAGAATAAAAATATATATGTAGGGACTCCTGAGGAGCTGGAGGAAAATGCAGAAGTGTTGGACTTCTTCAGATGGATTGTTGCTGAAGTTCTTACAAATATTGAGGACTGAGTTTGGTATGCCAAGCCCTCTATCTTGGGACTTGCCCTTATGAAGTTCATTACTGCAAAGGAGAGGATAAACCTGTTTATATGTATGCCTAAGCATCCCCCCTGAGTACCTCTTTGTTGCTCAGATGTGACCCACTGTTTCTAGCCAAGCCAACTTGGCAGGTGAACTCACTGCCCCCCTTGTGGGACATGACTCCCAGGAGTGTAAATCTCCCTGGCAATGCAGGATATGACTCCTGGGGATGAATCTGGACCCAGTATAATGGGATTGAAAACATCTTCTTGACCAAAAGGGAGATGTGAGATGAAACAAAATAAAGTTTCACTGGCTGAGAGATTTCAAATGGAGTTGAAAGGTCATTCTGGTGGACTTTTTTACACATTATATAGATAACCCATTTTAGGTTTTAATGTATTGGAATAACTAGAACTAAATACCTGAAACTGTCAAACTCCAACCCAGGAGACTTGATTTTGAAGATGATTGTATAAAAATGTAGCTTACAAGGGATGACAGTATGATTGTGAAAACCTTGTGGATCACACTCCCTTTATCCAGTGTATGGATGGATGAGTAGAAAAATGGGGACAAAAACTAAATGAAAAATAGGGTGGGTTGGGAGTGTTCTTTTTCCTTTTATTTCTTATTCTTTTACTTTCTGGTGTAAGGAAAATGTTCAAAAATAGATTAGGGTGATGAATGAACAACTATATGACGGTACTACGAACAGTTGATTGTACAGCATGGATTATCATATAGTACGTGAATATAGCTCAACAAAGCTGAGTTTAAATTTAAAAATGCTAGCTATCATATGAGACTTCAACAAGTCATAAAATTTTGCTGCTCGAGGGTCTTGTCTTAATGTTGATGGATGCTGACTGATCAATACAGTGATTGGAGTGGCATGGCTATTTCTTAAAATAAGACAAAAATGAAATTTGCTACATTTTTTCTGTAGCTTCCTCAACTTTTTCAGACTTCATAGAACTACATACTGTTTGGAATTTTCTCTGGGCTAAAATTTAGCTTGCAGGACTCTTCCGACTGATTTTATCTTTTATCTAGACCACTAAAACTTTCTCCATATTAGTGATAAGGATGTTTTACTTTCTTATTATTCATGGGTTCACTGGGGTAACACTGAATTTCCTTCAAGAACTTTTCCTTTTCTCTCACAACTTGGCTAACAGTTTGGAGCAAGAAACCTAGATTTTGGCCTCTTTCAGCTATCAACAAGACTTCCACTAAGCTTAATCATTCCAGGTTTTGATTTAAAGTGAGAGATGTGCACCTCTAACTTTCACTTGTACAATTAGATGCTTCATATATCTAGAAATAGAATTAAACAAGAATGTGAATACTTGATCATAAAAAAATACAAAATATTGTATACAGAAATTAAAGAAGTCCTAAAAATGGAAAGATTTTATGTTTATGGATTGGAAGACTAAATATTGTTATGATGTCAATTCTACTCAAAGTGATTTACAGATTCAATGCAATCCCAATCAAAGTCTCAAGAGCCTTCTTTGCAGAAATTGAAAAGACGATCAATTCATATGGAAGGGTAAATGGCCCTGAATTGCCAAAGTCATCGTGAAAAGAAATAATTAAGCTTGTTGCACAATCCTATTGATTTTAAAACTTATTATAAACCTACAGTAATCAAAAGAGCCTGATATTGTCACAAGGACAGACATATAGACCAAAGTTATTTAATGTGGAGCTCAGAAAGAAGCCTTTATGTTTATGGCTAATTGATTTGGGGGAGGACTGCTAAGCCCAGTCAGTGGGAAGCCACTAGCCTCTTCAAGATACAGTGCTGGAAAAACTAGGTAAACACATCCACATGAATGAAGGTGGATTGCTATCTTATACCATACACAAATATTACTGCAAAATGGATCAAAGGCATAAATATAAGAAGCATAGTATAAAACTTTTAGAAGAAAACACAGAAAACATCTTCAGAATCTTCTGTTAGGCCAAGGGTTACAATTTACACATTCCCATGTGTAATGCCCTACATTACAGATGGGTTACATTATGCATGGGTTACATTACATATCAGTTACCTTACACATACATTACACAAAAAGTATGAGCAGCAAAACAAAAAATGGATAAATGGTCATCAATATTAAAACTTGCATTCATGAAATATTTAATCAAGAAAGAAGATAGCTAAAGGAATGTCTGAAAATATTTGGAAACATTCCACATTAAGGTTTAATACAGAATATATAAACAACTCCTACAACACAGAAACAAAAAGGTAACAATCCAGTTTATATAATGGATACAATACTTGAATAAACATTTCCCCAAAGAATATATACAAATATCAAGTAGGCACATAAAGGGATACTCATCTTCCTTAGCCATTAAGGAAATGCCAAATGAAACTACAATGAAATATGACTTCACACCCACTAGAGTAGATAATACATTTTTTAAAAAATGAAAAATAAATGTTGGAGATTATGTGAAGAAATAGGAAACCTCACACGTTGTTGGGAATGTAAAATGCAGACATTGTGGCTGTTCCTCAGAGAGTTAAATATATAATTGCCATATAACCCTGTAACCCCACTTCCAGGAATATACCCCAAGTTACTGAATGCAAGAATTTGATTATGTATGTGCGTACCAATGTTCATAGTGGCATTATTCCCAATTGCCAAATGGTGGAAGCAACCTAAGTGTCTATCAAGTGATCAATGGATAAACCAAATGTTCTCTCTATTTAAAACGGAATATCATTCAGCCAAAAAAGTAATGTAGTTCTCATATTTAATTTAATGTGAATGAATTTGAATATATCCAATTTGTTGAAATAAACCATACACAAAAGAAGAAATATTGTGCTTTCATTCATATGAAATTATTAAAATATGCAAATTCATATTCAGAAACTAAATTACAGGATACCAGGGCCAGGGATGGGGGTGGGGAATGGGGAGTTAGTATTTGTTTCATACACAGTTTCTGTTTGTTGTGATGGAATAATTTTGGTAATTCGTGGTGGTGATAGTTGCACAACATTGTAATTAACAAATGAATTGTACGTTTGAGAGTGGTTAAAAAGGGACATTTCATGCTGTATAAATTTTACCATAATAAAAATATTTTTAAAATCCTAGAATATCCAATCAAAGCAGTGAGCCCTAAGGTCAACTATAGACTATAGTTAAAAGTATAAAAATTATATTTATTCATCAATTTAACAAAGTTACCAAAACAAGGCAAAATATTATCTAAAGGAAATGCTGTGTGTGGTGGGTTATAAGGGAATTCTGTTTGTTTGTTTTTTGCATGATTGTTCTATAAACTGTAACTTCTCTAAGAAAAATAATTGAAAAAGTTCATTATGCTCTGTGATATAAACAAGGCATATAAGGACAAATTCTGTACGGTTTTACTGTATCAATATCCATAAATTACAAATTCATTGCAAATTCATATAGAGAGACAGTAGATTAGAGGGAACCAGAATTTTAAGAGTGAAGAAATGGAATGGTTGCTTGGTGGATATAGAGAGTTCATAAATTAGTTAATTTATAATTTAAACCTTCATACATTGATTCTTTATGTTGGAAAAAAAGTCTGGATTTTATGTGAAATTCCCTATGAATTAGAAGTTAAAATTGAGGGGGACAGCAGGGTTTCCATATAATTGATGAAGGTCCAAACCCTATGAAGGAAATTCACTTTCTCCTTTTTCTGTTACAGTCATATTAAAAAGTACCCAGAGATTGGGATGACATGGACCGATTTGTCTAATTATGCCCTGGGAGAACTGAACTCTCAATCTTAAATATCCTACTGTGACCTACAGTCCTTCAAATTTGGAGTTTCAGGCAAGCAGGCTGTCATTTGAACCTCATTTTCTGCATAAAGGGCCCATGCCTGACCATGTCTTCCTTCCAGGCTGGAGTACAGAATCTCATCCCTCATCATTCACCTGGCCAAGAAGCAGCAGTAGATCCACAGTCCTTAGTCATGCCCCTGGAGAAACTCTGCTCAGCCCAGTGAGTTCCATAGGAGATACTGGATGTAAGAGAGTATGTAGGAGCATTGTTTTATATCATTAGAACAAAGTAGAGAGAGAATCAAATGAGTGGGCTCTTAAATGCAAAGTTTCAGTTCAGAGGCAAATGGGGTTAATTCTTGATTCTGGCAGGGATTTCATTACTGTCTTTCCTACTCCTTCTCTTATCCATCCTCAGTTTCCAGTATCCATTGAAATATCCTCCACCAGAACAGAAGTGTGCCACTCTTAACTGTCCCCAAAGCACTCCAAAATTATCATGAAAGTGAGGATTATGATAATGCTGACAAGAAGGATGAAAGAAAGCTAGATATAATGAGGCATTATTGATTACCTCCTAATGCAAGGTTCTGAGCCCAGTTTTCTAAATACCTTCTCCGATTTCATCTGCATAATCATCCTTCAAATAAATGTGCATATATTATTGCTATTTTTCTGATGAAGAAGTGAGGATGTCATTTTTATTTAATTTTTACCAAGTTCTATTGTAGAAAGTGATCATGACAATTGAACTTGGATAATGACCCTCCAGACACAGAGCACCTGGACAGTACTCTCCCTTGGTAATCCAACTGGCAACTCCATTTTTGTTGTTTCTCCAGTCAGTCAGAGTGGTTGGAGGAAAATTACTAAGTTCCATTCATCTGATTCCCTAGAGTCTATATAGTGCATGGAGGAAACCAAATTAAAAAAAAAAATCTCTGTTAAAGATTGATTATACTTTCAACTTCAAAGTGACAAAGTGACTTTATTATGACTCCCACACAATGGGTGGCTACCTACCTGTGCCTTCACCAGTTCCAAAGAGATGCAGTAGGACTAGAGACAATAAAAAATAGTGCTTTAATATTGTGTGTCATGGCTTTTCTGCAGAACCTATTCTTCATTTAATAAGCTCTCCAACATTATATTCTTTAAAAAATTGGCAGTTTCATAGAAATTAAAGTAGTAAGACTAAATGGAGGAGAACAAGGAGAAAGTACATCTTGTTTTGTTGTCTGAGACACCTTTTAGGATTGCAATCTTCCCATGCTCCAATTTCTGGAAATAAGATAGACTTCCACATTTCTGACTTATACTTGAAAAAAATGTAATTAATTTTTTCTTGGGATATTATCTTTTTAACAAACAGATTTCTTAGAAAGATAGTCAAATAGTCATTAAAATCTAATATCAAAATCCTGATTAGATATTTATTAAGTTCCAAAAATTCCATGGTATTAAAGATATGAAACTCATATATTGGTTCTTTAGCCCCCATTCTGAGTATATATCCCCTCCACCAGAGAGGATTGTTCTTTCTGCTTCAAACCTACTTTGGTCCAAGAGAGCAAATGGAAGCAAAACTATTGATTTCTCCTCTTGACAGAGAGTGTGTTCATCTGTGAAAAAGCAAAATGAGCTTTGCTTTTAAGGGCTTTTGACACAATAAGTACAGTGAGCCATTGGGTTTTCCATGAGTAGTACTCCATTTTACAGCACACTTTGGAGTCTGAGAATATAAATAGCTCTTAAATGATAGAAATTTCAATTGGAGCAATCAGAAAATGACTATTACTAGAACAACATCTGGTGTATTTCTGATTCTAGAATTTAACAATTAGAGTAAGTAGTTAATTGTTTTTCCTATTATGAAAAACATAGGCAATTAATAGTAAATTTGAACATGCATAGGTTAGTATTACTCATACAAGAATGCTTCATGCATTTACATCATAGAAATTCCCAGTTGTGTGGAAGAATAGGGGAAGAAGAATTTTGAAAGGATTACTAAAATAAGAAATTGACAAATAAATTGATGTTCTTCCTCCAGGACATGGCATGCATGAGTTAAACTAGATTTTAAGTAGAAGTATGTACTGCACAAAGACATGAAATACAATGTTGTAGTAACAACAATGTCTTAAGGGTGGCAGGTATAGTAAAAACTACTGAAAATAATTTACAAGAAAACTCTTCAATACTAATGACATAGAAACATTGTACCAATACTAATGTCATAGAAACATTATCAGGTAAATATACCAAGCACATTCATGACAGTCATTGTCTTAGAGAGACAGATGCAAGTAAAAGGAGTAAGGCAGGGAAAGGAGGAAAGTCAAATGTTATTGACAACAGCATAAATCTCTATACCAGTTGAAGCAAATATTTTTAAACATTTGAATTTTTAATATGGTGCTTGGCCATTCATGATAGTAATAATAATAGGTAAAATTAATGGAGCATTTCTATGTTCCTGAAATTTTTCTAGAGAAATGATTCTTAACTCTAAAGGCATGTAGAATCACCATTGGTCTCTTATGTAGAACTTCTGATATCATTGGTCCTTGACTGTAGCTTGGGGTCTGTATATTTTAACAGAATCATGGATAATTATAATGATCAACCAGGATAGAGAAGCACTGCACTGAGTACTCTCTCTCTCATTTTACCTAATTTCTTTCAGAATTCCTCTAATGTAGTTTCAATTATTAGATATATATATATATATATATATATATATATAAATGTTAATTGATTGAATACACTTAGTTTTAGTACAGAATCAAGTTTTGTGCTGTTTCTGATGATTTTGAAGCCTCAGCATGGCCTGTAAAACAATACTTTGCTTCAAATGTCAAGAATAATGATATGTATACACACACACACCCCACACCACACACACAAGCAAACAAACATACTAATAGTGTATGGAAAGGTTATTACCTACATAGGGTGAATTTTTAAATAGAGCATGCTAGGCCTGAAAAGCTGGCATGAGAATGGTTTGAGGAAGAAAGATAAGTGGCAGGACTGGTCATTGTGTTGTGGTTAGTGGACAAGATTGGGTTCAGAGTCCTCAGATCAGAACATTGTCTCACCTGGTTTAAATCTCTGGCTAATAACAAAGGAGAGAGAAATATGGTTATCTTATCATCTTCCTCATATGTGGGACAGAAAACAACAAAAATGATGAGATCTAATATTTGGAGCCATTTTTTTAAATGGATTGGACTTTTTATTACATAGTTCATACTCATGTTCACATAAATTCATAAATTGTCCAATATCAGGAGGATTTATTTCAATGCATTTCATTAAAATAAAGAATATTTTACTGTGTTCTTATGTACTTTAGTAGGACCATTTTTTTTAAAGGAAGATTTCTTACCCCTTGTGTTTCTTAAATGGAGGAAAGAAATACTTAACTAAGTTCATGGATAATTTTCAACTCAAGATTTTGCTCCCAGTGTCTCTACAGAGACATGGATGAAAAGCAAATAAACAAATGAAAAGTGGTTCTATGGAGAATAGGTTGTAACAATTGAGAAGTATTGTTAACATACCAGGGTGTAGATATTCCTGAAGAGTGAATATTTTGTAAATGAATTACTTGAATTTGAAATAAAGACTCAGTCATGAGTGTCTGTATACAATTTCTTTATAACAATCCGCTTTTCTTTTCCAATTTGTCTCTGTTTCATGGAATCACAGAATCTAACTAGTGTCTCAGAATTCCTCCTTTTAGGGTTCTTGGCTGACCCAGAAATACAACCCCTCCTTTTTGGACTGTTTTTGTCCATGTATCTGGTCACTGTGCTGGGGAACCTACTCATCATGGTGACCATCAGCTCTGACTCCCACCTCCACACCCCCATGTACTTATTCCTCTCCACTCTGTCCTTCGCTGACACCGGTTTCATCTCTACCACAATCCCAGAGATGCTTACAGATATTCACACTCATGGAAGAGTCATCTCCTATACAGGTTGCCTGATTCAGTTGTCTTCTTTTAGTCTTTTTGGATGTTTGGAGAGTCTGATTCTAACTCTAATGGCATATGACAGGCTTGCGGCAATCTGTCATCCCCTCCACTATCTGGTTATCATGAAACTCTGGCTATGTGGCCTGCTGGTTCTATTTTCTTTTATCATTAGCCTTTTGGACTTCCAGCTGCACTCTTTGATGGTATCACAACTAATGTTCTGTTCAGATATGGAGGTTCCTCACTTCTTCTGTGACCCTCCTCAACTCCTCAAACTTGCCTGTTCTGACACCTCCAACAATAACATATTAATGTATTTTCTTAGTGCCATCCTTGGTGGAATTCCAGTCTTACTGATCATTTTCTCTTATACTCAAATTATTTCCACCATTCTGAGAGTCCCAAACTCAGGTGGGAGGTATAAAGTCTTTAAAACTTGTGGCTCTCACCTGTGGGTAGTTTGCTTATTTTATGGAACTGGCTTGGGAGTGTACCTGGGTAGTTTACTCACACTCACCCAGGAAGATTTTGGTGGCCTCAGTGATATATATACTGTTTGCTCCTGTGCTGAACCCTTTCATCTACAGCTTGAGGAACAGGGACATCAAGATGGCCCTGAAGAGGATCTTCAGGAGAACACCCTAATCTCAATACTGGTGACTTGTTTTAGGTTTGCAGATGAGAAAGCACAAAAAAACAGTATCTGGAAATTGAATTGTGCGTCTTTTGTCACAGAATTTTTCATGGCTCTCATGGTCTTATTTCCTCTTCACTTATCATATCTGTTCATGGCTTTCTGGGCATATATTTTGCGAGTGCTGTCGGATTCTTGTGGCTAGGATATGTTATTTCACTGTCAAGACCTTATTTCTTCATTTATAGTCATATTTAGTTAAACTTTCATTACTTATATCACTTTAGGATTTACAAATAATGTATGCATATGGTAAACTCCCTTAAAATATGGATATCATCACTGTGAACATCTACTCTAAGGACATTCCACTCAAAGACATTATTTGAACTTATACTATATGTATTAGTTAGGGTTCTCCTTGGAAACAGAATCAATGAGAGATGTCTCTTATTATCAAATTGTAAAAGTGACTCATGCAACTGCGGGAGTGCACGAGTCCAAATCCTTTTCTGCAGAGCCGTCAACAAGCTGTCAACTCCAAGGAAGATGTCCGACGAAGTCCTTGGGAAACGAACCAACAACTTTGAAGAACTCCTCAGGAAACAAACCAGCAACTTTGACGAACTCCTCAGGAAACGAACTGACAACTTTGACGAACTCCTAAGGAAACGAACTGGCAACTTCGAAGAGCTCCCCAGGAAAAGCTTCACTGAGCAGCTGAAGAAGAAGTGAAGGTTTCTCTAACCATCCGGCTTATAAGCCTCCAACTGATCACCCGGACCAAATCCAGCCAATTGCATTCTCTCACTGTGGAAGCACGCCCCTTGATGAGTCATCAGTCAGCTGCAGTCAATTGACTGATGATCCAACAAACCAGCCCGTTGGTTTATGTTCTAGTTTGCTAATGCTGCGGAATGCAAAACACCAGAGATGGATTGGCTTTTATAAAAAGGGGGTTTATTTGGCTATACAGTTACAGTCTTAAGGCCATAAAGTATCCAAAGTAACACATCAGTAATCAGGTACCTTCACTGGAGGATGGCCAATGGCATCCAGAAAACCTCTGTTAGCTGGGAAGGCACGTGGCTGGCGTCTGCTCCAAAGTTCTGGTTTCAAAATGGCTTTCTCCCAGGACGTTCCTCTCTAGCAAGCTTGCTTCTCTTCAAAACATCACTCACAGCTGCACTCCGTTCAGTCTCTTTGAGTCAGCATGTTTTATATGGCTCCACTGATCAAGGCCCACCCTGAATGGGTGGGGTCATACCTCCATAGGAGTATCCCACCAAAGTCACCACCCACAGCTGGGTGGGGCACATTCCAAGCAAATCTAACCAGCACCAAAACATCTGTCCCACAAGACCACAAAGATAATGGCATTTGGGGGGCGCAATACATTCAAACTGGCACATTCCACCCCCTGGACCCCAAAAATGACATTATCTTTCCAAATACAAAATACATTCATTTCATCACAATATCACAAAAACTTAAACCATTTCAGTAACAAAAGTTAAGTACAAAATCCCATCAAATCAAATATAGGCGTGGTCAGTCCTAAGGCATACTTTTCCTTTAGCTTTGGATCTGTGGACTTAGAACAAGTTATACGCTTCCAATATACAAAGGAGGGACATTCATAGGATAAACATTCCCATTGCCATAAGGAGAAACAGTAAGGAACTG
>KN196460.1:432797-451727 GCA_000164785.2 Choloepus hoffmanni | reverse complement strand
CTCCACAGGTAGTCTGGAGATCTCCTCAGCTAAGTATTCCAGGTTATTGCTTCCGGATTCTTCCTTCCATCTGACACCAGGACTCAATTTTGCCAAATTCTCTGCCACTTTAAAACAAGGATCACCTGTCTTCCAGTTTACAACAACACATTCATCATTTCTGCTCAGGGCCTCATCAGAAGTATCTTTAGAGTCCGTATTTCCATAAACAGTTTCTTTAAAGCAGTTTTGGCCTTTTCTGTCAAGCTCCTCACAACTCTTCCAGAAACTCCCCATTATCCATTTAAAAAGCCGTTCCAACATGTTCAGTATTTGCAAACTCAGCAGCAAAAGCACCCCACTTCTCTGGTACCAAAATCTGTTCTAGTTTGCTAATGCTGCGGAATGCAAAACACCAGAGATGGATTGGCTTTTATAAAAAGGGGGTTTATTTGGCTATACAGTTACAGTCTTAAGGCCATAAAGTATCCAAAGTAACACATCAGTAATCGGGTACCTTCACTGGAGGATGGCCAATGGCATCCGGAAAACCTCTGTTAGCTGGGAAGGCACGTGGCTGGCGTCTGCTCCAAAGTTCTGGTTTCAAAATGGCTTTCTCCCAGGACGTTCCTCTCTAGCAAGCTTGCTTCTCTTCAAAACATCACTCACAGCTGCACTCCATTCAGTCTTTTTGAGTCAGCATGTTTTATATGGCTCCACTGATCAAGACCCACCCTGAATGGGTGGGGTCACACCTCCATAGGAGTATCCCACCAAAGTCACCACCCACAGCTGGGTGGGGCACATTCCAAGCAAATCTAACCAGCACCAAAACATCTGTCCCACAAGACCACAAAGATAATGGCATTTGGGGGACACAATACATTCAAACTGGCACAGTTTATTAACCAGCCTCAAATAGCCTCACAGCAATCGTCAGGCCAGTGCCCGCTTGACCAGACAGCTAGGCCACCTAGCCAAGTTGACACATGAACCCAGCCATCACACTATATTTTAGCCTATATGTCTGGCAACCCATTATAATTTAATGTTTATTCAATTAGAACAAGAGCAGTAAATGCAGGGCCTGAATGTCATTTTTTTCTCTACTCAAAATCTATCACAGTTAGGGTAGAGATATATTCCATATCTTCTCTCAAAATGATGAATAAGTTATGCATTATCTCACAAAAGAATATGAAAAAAATTGCCACCCTTACATGCAGCATTTCCCTTCCTCCTCTCCACTATATATTCTATAGAAAAACCTAAGAATTGCTATGGTAGAAATACATGGTTGTTTGGCTTTCATTAATAGTGTCATTCTGAGTGATCTGTTGGACACCATCAAATAATATGTGGAAGAATAACTCATATGGTATAATGAGTTGCTGTTTCCTCGTGGATGTGCATCACATGAGTAGGAACTGTGAAAAACAAAACACATTTTCTTTTTAATGTATGTGTTGGGTTGAATTGTGTGCCCCCATTTGGGCATGTTTTTGGCTTGGTCTGCACTCTGTTGGACCTGTTGTAAATAAAATCCCTTCAATATATAACTTTCATTAAGGTATGACCCTACTGAATCAGGCTAGGCTTCAATGCAGGTTATGAGAGTCCTTTATAAGCAGAGTGAAAGTCAGATGGAGATAAGAGCCTGGGGAGCAGCCTGAAACCAGAAGTCAATGGAACCCAGATGAGAAGGGGGCATCCATTGCCATGTGCATTGCCTTTTGATGGAAAAGCTAAGGAAGATAGAAAACTGACCCAGAAGGAAGCAAGTGTTATGGTTTTCTGAGCCAATAAATTCTTATTAAAAAGTCAACCCGTTGTATGGTATCTATTTTAGCACCTGGAAAAATAAAACATGGAATGAACCCAACTATCTTTGGTTTTTATATACCATTCTCTACACTAAGCTTTGGCAAGAACTCAAAATATGATGTCTTGTAACCCTTTTCAGGTTCTAAAGAATTGGGGTAGCTGGTGGTGGATACCTGAAACTATCAAACTACAACCCAGAACCCATGAATCTCGAAGACAGTTGTATAAAAATGTAGCTTATTAGGGGTGACAATGGGATTGGGAAAGCCATAAGGACCACACTCCACTTTGTCTAGTTTATGGATGGATGAGTAGAAAAACAGGGGAAGGAAACAAACAGACAAAGGTACCCAGTGTTCTTTTTCACTTCAATTGCTCTTTTTCACTCTAATTATTATTCTTGTTATTTTTGTGTGTGTGCTAATGAAGGTGTCAGGGATTGATTTAGGTGATGAATGTACAACTATGTAATGGTACTGTAAACAATCGAAAGTATGATTTGTTTTGTATGACTGCGTGGTATGTGAATATATCTCAATAAAATGAAGATAAAAAAAATATGATGTCTTGTACTCATTATAGCACCAGAATTCTAAAATTCCTCAAAGTGTAACCTCTCTGCCTTTAATCCATGTGTACATATATGCCATTTGGACTTTTATTCTCTAAAATGTTAATCTCCAACCCTTATCTACAAACACTAAATGCCATCTTTTTTCCATATCAATTCTATTTTGTTATTCATATTTAAGTTTCTTCTAACCAGTAACTGACAAATCAATCTCAGAGTTCCTCTCTACAGAGATTTACCAACAACTACTAAAGCAACATCAGTAAAAAATATATTTTATTAAAGACTTTGAGATTGTTGAACATGAAATTCTAAAGAAAATAGATTCTTAATAAAGGAAATAAAAATTTTAGTTAAATAGAAATAAAAGACTGCGGGGATATTTGTTGAATTTGGGTATGGAATGGCTGTGGTGTTGCCTGATGTGAATGGAATGACTCTGCTGGTTTAGGTGTCACCATGTTGGTTCTTCTGACATCCTGGAAAAAGCATCATGCTGAGATCTACAGTGGAACAAATACAGAAGGAATTCTGCATGTGCCAGTTCCATTCCAGGTATTTTTGCCCTGTGCAAGTTGGTGATATGGGTTGGGGACTGTGCTTTAAAGCAGAGAGATATCTCTAGTGTCTTGTTTTGTTTTACAGGCTAATGTTCTGATAGCTGGTGAGGCCTGGGTAATGGACATCATCTATGATTCTCCCAATATCTTCTGCCTCCTGGTGTTCATGCCCTTTCCTAAATTCATCCCCTTGAATGTAGCAGATCTAGTGACTCACTACCAATGATTGTAATATGGCTAAATGCATGAGATCTTACTTCTGAGGCCAGAGTTCTAAAAGACTAAAAGAATCCAAATTTCATCTTGCTGGCACTCTGTTGTTTTCTTGCTATGTGCTGAGATGGAAGCCAACTGCTCTGTTGTGAATTATCCCCTGGAGAGACCCAGGTGGGAAAGAACCTGCTTAATAGCCCAGGAGAAAAGAATCATGACAACACTCATGTGAGTGAAACTGGGACAAATACAGAGGGAATTCTTCATGTGCCAGTTGCTCTAGTTTTGATATGACTGTAACCCTTGCTGACTTGTTCACAGCCTTGAAGTGCCCCACAAAACTAAAGAAAAATATCAAGTTACCAATAAATATGCAAAATTCAATTGTTGTCTAATAAGTCACTTATATCAATAGGAAAGAATTACTACTGGATGGTCATTCAAATTAGTGAAGTTATAAATCTCACTGCATAAAACCCTAAACCATATTAAAGTCATATAAAATGAAAGCAAATAGTTATCTTTAGAAACAAAATTTTAAATGAGAAAATCTAAATAGTATCATGTGAGTGGTAATAGAAGTCCTAAGTCCTTCAAAATTACTTGAAAAATTCACTGTATTTTCAGATATAAGTGTCTGAATTTTATATTAGTATTCCCAGATCTGGAGTAAATGCCATCTTCTTCCTGAGAAGAACGCAAGCCAGGATCTATTGAGAACATTGACATTTCTCTTCCTCCAGTTCCATTAATAATAACATGACCTCAGAGATTGAGATAACATCACGAATTTGGCTCAGTATCTACTCTGTGAATAGACCTTTTAGGCCACCCAACAATTAAAATTGGTCTGTGTTCTACACCATTAGAGATTGCTGATCCTGGGTAAGTATATTCCATGGGTGTTCTCTCCACCTACACTCATCCTCTGCCTCAGGAGGCCCATGTGTGAGTATGTTTTCCTGCGAGTTTGAGGTCAGAGCCTCAGCCTTTTCTCTCATCCATCAGTTTAATAACATTGGACATGCATTCTTCAGTCATGCCCCAGCATGGGTGAGATGCAACTAGGGGAATGCCATGGAAGACATTAGATTTTAGCATGATTGTTGGTTGGGAATTGTTTCCTCATCATTCGTACAAGTGTCACCATTAAGCTGGCCATGTGGGAGGGCCCTCAAATGCACTGTATCAACTTAGAAGCCCATGGAGATTATGTTCTTGGTTCTAGTGGTGATTTCAGAAGTCCCATTCAGAATTTTGATTTCCTTAACCTCTGGTCCTAATTTCAATAAGCTCTTTTACCACCACGGAAGAAGCATCCTTTTCATCTGGCCCATGTGCACTCCACAATGATCACCAAGAGAGTAATGAGGAGGAGGGGATGAATATAACCATATCATGACCCACATGGATGGTTTCCCAGCCCCAGGCTCTGAGCTAAGTGATTTATGTAACTTGTTTCAATTTTTCTGGATTATCACCCCCAGTAAATAAGAATATGCTTTATGTTTATTTTACAGATGGGGAAAGTGAACAGCCTTTCAACTAATTTTTACAAGGTCCTGGAGTAAAAATGGGTGAAGCCAGGTATGAATATGGAAAGTGAATTTCTAGACACAATGGACCTGGTAAAGCCAACCTCCGTTTCACTTCTCTGGTCACATGGTGCTTGGACAGAAATGACTGTCATTCATTTCTGATTTCCCAGAGCTTATACAGTGCTTGAGACACTCTAGGTAATGAATCAATAAATCTGTTGAACACTGATTATACCCTTCCTTACTTCACAGGAACAAAGGAAAACCAGTATGGCTTCTACCCACTGTTTAACAGCCTTTCCAAGGATGTTCCATAGGGCCAGATTTAAAATACAGCTTTGCATATCTATGGCATTAATTTTTGTAGAACTTTATTTTCTCCTTATTATGACCTCTAACTTAATATTATCAAACAGTGATTGAGTTTAATAAAAAATAAAACAGAAAAAGAAAAGGGGGGAAGAAAAAAGGAAATTCAGCCTTGTCTTGTGGATGGAGACACAATTTAGGAATAAATTCATCCCACTACCAAATCTCTTGAGATAAATTAGCTTCTACCACAACCATTTCTGGGTAATGCCAGAAATGGTAATAAATAATATGGCAATAAATTATCCTTTCCTTCCAATATTGATTTGTATTTCAATCCCAAATGATGAATCTTTTAAGTTTTAAACCACCAGGGAGTCATAAATATGGGAGTCAGATATTGATTGTCTTTCCCCCACCAGAGCTGATAAGTGTTTTCCTTTTAACATCAGCTTTAATCCCAGATGAGAAAACAGAAGAACCATGGATTCTCTCCCTTGGGAATTGATGATTCCACCCATGAATTTGCTGAACAAGTCAGTGGTTTACAGAAATCTCAGATGTGAACAATTTGGATTGTAGGGTTTGTATGACTAGTTATTACTTTTAAACCTAGTTTGGAAATCCAATATTTGAAAATATTGCATTTCCAATATTGGACAGAGAAGATGGGGTTTCATGGAGAACTCTCATGGTATAACTTTTACTAGACTGCTTCAGGGGTATTTCTGATATAATACTTAACAGTAAGAGCATGTATTTGGTTGTGTGTGATTTTTCTATTGGGAAACATATGTAAGCAATTAATGGAAATATTGAATAGGATTTGATTGTTGAAACTCATACAGTGTCCTGCCATGCACATATGATATAGAAATTCGCAGTTGCATAAATGGAGAGAGTTCAGGAAATTTTCATAGGATTGTTGAAATAACAATGAAAATGAATTTCAACCCCTAGGAATATTATGTATCAGTTAAACTAGAACTTAATCAGGTATATGTACTATTAAGAGGGTAAAAACTTCTCAATATTGTTGCAAACTACAATGTTTTGAGGTACTATGAGCATGATACTACTCACTTAAGTTTCCAGCAGAACCCTTCATGAGCTCATGAATCAATATGAAAATTATGGAAACATTATCAGGTACATATCCAACCAACTTATTACAGTGGTTGCTTTAGAGGGAAAGATGTACAAGGGAAAGGAATCATTTGCTTCACAGGGAAGAAAGCTCACTCTCCCAGGTATCTGAAGATGCCAGGGCTTTCTTCAAACTGTCCACCTCTGTAGTGTTTGACACTCCTTTAAATCTCTCCAAGGAGTGTTGAAACAATGCCTGCCACCACCTTTGTCCAAAGCTGATTGAAAGAATAGTTGCAATCAGAGCTGGGACCCAGTCATATGGAGTACACATGAACTGGTTTAGAGAGACCCATTTCCTGCTATTATGGTATTAGTAGCATGGTACTATTTCCATAAGTTATCAAGGAAATTATTTATCAGTTTATAAATCAATAGTTAAATTATAGAAAAATTGGCAGGTACATATCCAGCACCTTTGGGATGATGGCAGAGATGACACTGATGTCAGAATAGGACAGATTGGAGAGGAAGAATTAAATGGTCATATGGAGGTAGGAGTCAATTGTAGTGGCCAGGATGATGAGCAGGTTCCCAAAGATGGTGACAAGTACATGGATGGGCACAGCACAAAGAGGATAGGTCATAATTCTGGATCCTCTGAAAATCACAGAAGGAAATATGAAGTTTATATATAATTTGCTCATTCTATGAGATTGACATACCCAAAGAAGGTATCAAGAAAAAAAAATAACCACTAGTCTTCATGCACATGAGTGTTTCTGACCTAGTGGAGATGTTGTACTTGATATTTTGCAATTAAAAAATTAATTTCTATATTTTGTTCATGGATCTGTTCCTTAAGGGAATTATTATTATTAGGAGTTATGTTACTTCTCTAATTCTTTCCCATTCATTCTTTGGAGGAATATATATTGAATTTTGACTATGTGCCAGACACTGTTTAGGCAATGAGTTGAGACTGCTGAAAACAAAAGTTCCTAAAACCTGTGATAAAAATGCATATAAGCAAAAAAATAACATCATATGGCATGTCATGTGGTGACAAATGCTAAAAGGAAATGAAAGTAGGTAAAGTAGGAGAAACTGAAATGGGGATGCTATATGTACTGGGTGCCCATGAAAGTTCAGCCAGACAAGTCAATATTTGAACAAAGTTCTCAAGGTCTAGTCCGTGGGAGACACAGAATTATCTGTGGAAGTATGTGCCTGATGGAGGGAATGGACTTTGTAGAGGTCTTGATGAAGGGGTTTGCTTAAGATGTTCAAGGCCAAAAGGAATACAGTGTATTGAGTTCAATGAGAAAGAGGATGACTGATAATATATGCTATCAAAGAATATAGGAGAATGAGGTATTGTTGTTGTTGAGATTTCAAGGCATGGGGAAACACTTGTCCACATATTGCACCTCTTGCACTTTATTCATTTGGTTAAAAAGAGTCCCATGAATTGAAATAAAATGCCTCCTGCTTTCCATCTTTTGGTTTTCATTCTTTTCCTTATATTAAAAACACAATTTTGGAATATATAAGCCCAGGTGTCCCTGCTCTGAGGACTACTCAGAGGAAATTCACACAGATATGAACCCCTGCACAATCACATTCATGCACACACACCCACATAGCACACAAGTGCCTCCTGGGGTCATGGTAATACCATGTTCTCCTCAAAGTCACTTAGAGTAATTAGGCAAATAGCAAACAATTGCAAACTGAAAATATAAGTTATCTTTTCCCAAAAAACTTAGAAATGATACCCATAACACACAACTGGCAATTCCTCTATGAATACATTAACTAAGGACTTTACTTCGGTCTGACAGATTTTTTCCAAGTGTTTAATGGCACTTAAAAATCTGCTTAATAAACAAAGAGAGAGAAATATAATGGACTTGAAGGAAAAATGATATAATCTCAGATTGTGCCTGAGAGACCATGATGAAGAAAAGCTTCCTTGATGGTGGCATTTCAATCTTAGTTACATAGCCTTAAAACGCAGAAAAAAAAGAATAAAAAGAGCAAGAATAAATTTATCCAAGAAAATAATGATATATTTTTAAAATGTCAAGACACATTAGAGACTGAACACCAAAGAGTAAAAGGAGCAAATTAAAAAGAGACAACAATCCAGAAAAGAAAAAGATACAAAGTAAAACAAAAGTTAGAAATCTTTTATGTGAAGCTGTAAAATGCATTTTAAAGGTTATTAGTGCAAAACTTTTGGAATCAGAACAACCTTGACTGGAAATTTGGACCTACCACATTTTCTGTTTGAATGTGGATGAGCAACTGAACCATTGCAAAGCTTAAAGTCTTTACACAGAGTGGGATATATCTTCCTTTGTATTTTGGTATCCATCCTAATGCAGTTGACTTACTTAATCAGTACATGCAAAAGGCTTAGCACAGTTCCCATTTGTTGGTAAATAAATGATTGTCACCAGTGATGAGATGTCTGATGTTTCTTCCACCTCTCACATTTCCTGATGCCTTCAACATCTACCACTCTCCAATTTCATTGTCCATTTTCAGTTTCTTCTCATCCCTCTCAGAATTTGATAACTGTCACCTTCTTGCCCAATATTTATAGTGACCCAGGGAGCTCTTTCTATATTACAAACATGGTTGTCATATACCAATATTTAACACCCCCTTTTAGTGACTATTGTTGAATGAAACTGAATTTCTGGAGCTCAATTGTAAGTTTGAGTCTCTGTGGCTATCTTGCAAGTGTCCCTATCACTGAGGCCTCTACTGGTGGAAAAAACTCCAAGACATTGAACTTAATTAACTTGCACCTTCTCTAGCATCCCACAGTGTCCATACCCAGCACCTATATAAATCCACTTTCCTAAGCCTGGCCACTCCCACCACTCCAACCAGAATTTTTCAACCCTGTCTATTTAAAAACTCCATCTCCTTTTCAGGATTTCCTGGAGTTAACCCCTTCATGAATCCTTTTCTACAACCTCAGAAGAATAGGACAAATTCTTCTCTGTACATATTTTGGAAGGTAGGGCCAGTCATTGTGTATTGCTTTCAAGTTTTACCAATTCTCCCTTGTAGACAATGAGCTCCTTTAGTAACATGACAGTAGTTGTGATTTTCCCCAGTTCTAGTTTAGTTGATGTCTGAAATATAATAGTAGTAAAATTAATATATTTTGTAAGAATAAGTAAACAAGTGCATTGTGGTTCCACAACAATTTCCAATAATGAAGGAAATAGAAGAAGCAGGGAATTGATAAAATATGTGTGATAAAATATGAGTTGATAAAATATGTCACTGTCAGGAACCTATATGGCACCAAATAGACTGTTTCAATGGAAAGGAGTATTCGGAATAGCCCAACTGGGTTTATAGTCAGAAAAATTATGTGTTGTGAATTTCCAAATACTGAATCTCGAGACCTGGGGGAACTTACAGCATGAAATCTCTAAATCTATAGACAAAAATGATACTTTCTCCTTACTAAGTACAATGATCCATCCATTTTCTCTAGATCATGTCCTCTGTCCTTAAATAGACAGCAAGATGAAGGTTCAGAACTTCTGGTCAAAGAAGAAGGTGTAATAAAATGGCTCAGGTAGTTATTCTTCCAGAAAAGCTTTGAAAAACTAGCAAAAACTAGCAAACTGTCTTCCTCAAAAGTGCAGAAAACAGTTAAAGAGTTGCAATAAAAGCACAGGTGCTGAATCAAGGAAAAGCATCTTAAAAATGGTAGGTAAAGCTCATGGTGCCCTTGATAGCCCTCCCTCCATCCACTCTCTGGCATTGTGGATGCAGTCTGCACTCTCATTGTGCATCCTTGAAACAGGCAAGGTACTCAAGAAGAAAGAGAAGATCTCTCAACAAACCAATAGCTGTTAAAGACATTGATTCAGTACTCAAAACCTCCCAACAAAGAAAAGCCCAGCACCAGAAAAATTCACAGGTGAATTTTACCAAGAATTCCAAGAAGAACTAAAACCAATCCTACTCAAAGTTTTATAAAATTGTAAAAGGAAGGAATATTCCCCAACTCATTTTATGAGGCCAACATTACCACAAAAAAAAGCCAGATAAGGACAAAACAAGGAAAGTAAATTACAGATGAATCTCTTATGAATATAGATGAAAAATCCTCAACAAAATTCTTGCAAATGGAATCCAACAGCCCTTTAATAGAATTATGCACCATGATCAAGTGTGATTTAACTTAGGTATGCAAGGGAGGTTCAAACTAAGAAAATGAATTAATGCAATACCACACAAACAGAACAAAAAGGAAAAAAAAACTTTACCATCTCAACTGGTGCAGAAAATGCATTTGACAAAATCCAACAGCTCTTCTTGATCAAAACACTTACAAAACTAGGAATAGAAGGAAACCTCCTCAAAATGTTAAAGAGCATATATGAGAAACCCACCACAGACATTTACTCAATGGTCAAAGACAAAAAGTTTCTCTCTAACATCAAGAACAAGATAAGGATACTGACTGTTGCCATTCTTATTCAATATTACAATGGAAGTTCTAGCCAGAGCAATTAGGCAAGTAAAAGAAACAAAATGCCTCCAAATCATAACAGAGGTGTTAAAAAGTTTTCCTATTTACAGATGGCATAATCATATAAGCCAAAATTCCTGAAAATTTCACCATTAAGCTACTAGACGAATTCAGGAAATTGGCAGGGTACAAGATCAACGTGCAAAAATCAGTAGTGTTTCTATACATCAGTATCGAACAATCTGAAGAGGGAAACAAGAAAAAAATTCCAGTTACAAAAACGACAAAAGGAATGAAATATCAAAGAATAAATCTAAGCAAAAATATGAAGGCCTTGTACACAGGAAACTACAAAATATTTCTAAAAATATCAAAGACCTAAATGAATGGAACTGACATTCTGTATTCATGGATTGTAATACTAAATATTGTTAAGATGGCAATTTACCCAAAATGATTTACAGATTCAGTACAATCTCAATAAAAATTCCTTCAGCCTTCATTGCAGAAATGGAAAGGTCAGTCATCAAATTTATATGAAAGGGTAAGCAGCCCCTTATAACAAAAGTCATATTGAAAAAGAATAACAATATTGGAGGGGTCACATATCCCAATCTTAAAACTTAGTAAAAGCTACTCTAAGCAAAATAGCATAGTACTAGCCCAAAGATACACATATAAATGGAATTGAATTGGAGTTCAGGAATATACCCTCATACCTATGTCCAACTGGTGTTGGAAAAGGATACCAAGTCCAATCAATTGGGAAAGAATAATCTCTTCAGCAAATTGCATTAGAAAAACTGGAGGTTCAAGTGTAAGAGAATGAAGGTGGATCTCTACCATTCACCACATAAAAAAATCAGCACAAAGTGGATCATACACCTGAATTCAAGAACCAGAACTATAAAACCCCTGGAAGAAAACATGGAGAAACATCTTCAGGAATTTTTGTTAGGCAAAAATTTCTTACATTTTACAGCTAAAGCACAAAAACAAAAGAAAAACTAGATAAGTGAGGCCTTGTCAAAGTTTAAATCTTTTTGTGCATCAAAGGACTTCATCATGAAAGTAAAATAACAGCTTGCACAATGGCAGAAAATATATGGAAATCACATATTTGATTAAGATCTAATTTGCAGACTAGGTAAGAAATCCTTCAACTCAACAAAAAAAGACAAACAACCCAAATTAATAATGGAGAGGAGACTTAAATAGACATTCCTTCAAATAAGATATTCAAATGGCCAAGAAGCATGTGAAAAGATGCTCAGCATCATTAGCTTTTAGTGAAATGGAAATCAAAACCACAATGAGATACTGAGCCACTTTGGATATATTATGTCCCCTGAAAAGACATGTTTTAATCCAATCTTGTGGAATATTTGGATTAGGTGGTTTCCATGAAAATGTTACTCTCCCAACTGTACGTGATAATTTTGATTAGATTATGTCCACAGAAGTGTGATCCCAACCATTCAGCTTGGATCTTCATTAGTTTCCTGGAGTCCTTTAAAAAGACCACATGGGCCCAGATGCTGATGCTTAGACATGCTTAGAGATGCAGACAGAAGGGTATTTAGCTAACAGATGAAGCCCAGAGTTTGCCCCAGGGTATGCTAAGACAGGATCCCCAGGTACTTAGAGAGAAACATCCTGGGAGAAAGAACCAAGAACACACAGGAGCTGAGAGAGGAGCTGGCACACAACCCAGGATCAGCAGACCCCAGCCACATGTCTTCCCAGTTAACAGAGGTGTTTTGGAAGCCAACAGCCTTTTTCTAGTGAAGGTATACTCATGTTGATGTCTTAGTTTGGACACTTTTATGACCTTAGAACTAGATCTAAATTTGTAACTTAATAAATCCCCTTTATAAAACCCAATCAATTTCTGGTATTTTGCATAATGGCAGCATTAAAAAACCAGAACAGATACCATTTCACACCCATTATAATGCCTACTATTAAAAAATAAACAATGGAAAATAACAAGTGTTGGCAGAATGTGGAGAAATAGGAACACTCACTATTGTTGGTGTGAATGTAAAATGATGCAACCACTGTGGAAGACAATTTGGTGGTTCCTTAAAAAGTTAATTATAGAATAACCATATGACCCAGTAATCTCACTTCACTAGAAAAAGGCTGTTGGCTTCCAGAACACCTCTGTTAGCTGGGAAGACATGCAAAATTTTAAAAGAAAGAACTAGAACAGATATTTGCACACCAATGTTCATAGCAGCATTATTCACAATTAGCAAAAGATGAAGCACTTAGATACCCATTAACTGATGGATAGATAAACAAAATGTGCTATGTACATACAATGGAATATTACTCAACTATAAAAAGGAGTGAAGTTCTGATAAATATGATAACATGAATAAATCTTGAAGACATCATGTTGAATGAAATAAGCCAGACATAAAAGGACAAATATTGAATTATTCCACTAATATAAAATAATTAGCATAAGCAAATTCATAGAGTCAGAAACTAAAATACAAATAACCAGGGGCTGGGGTGCAGGTAGAGAATGGGGAGTTAATGCTTAACCTGTGTATAGTTGCTAAATGGGGTGATGTAAAAATTTTAGCATTGAAGGATGTTGATGGTAGCAAATCACTGTGAATGTAATTAAGAGCATTTAGTTATATCTATGTGAAGGTAATATTAGGCTGTATATATGTTACTAGAATAAAAATTTAAAAAAACAAAGTGCTATACAAAACAAGCACAGAACCTTAATAAGCAGTGTACCTGTGTATAATATCACAATTATAATAATATTCTTTCATAAAGTGTAACAAATTGACCACCCTCATGCAAGATTTTAACAATATGGAGTTTTTGTATGGGAACTCTGTATTGTCTGCATGAGTTTTCTGTAAACCTACAACTTCCCTAATAAAAAATAAGATGAATTATGAGGGAAGATGTTCTGTAGGTTGTATGTAGTCAGAGGATATCACTGCAACTCTGAGTCAGACAATGAGAAACAATGTGGCTCATAGCAGCTTAGATGCTCATGTCATGGCCCTTGAAATGTACCCTATAGAAAGGGTCATATCCATAGGAGGCCTCTTTCAGACGAGATGGCCCCATTGATAGGGAAGGAAAATACACATGGCCAAAAAGCTGAACCCCCCAGGACCAAATAGGAAGAAAAGTTTGTTTTTAATTCAGGTGCCTTGGCCTCCAGGTTTCTGAAAAGCTTGGAGAATAGAGTAACAAATAAACAATGTATTTAATGACAGGTTCTGAGAAATCAAGCCTCTGGACCCCAGAGTCTATAAATTCTCCCTTTGCTGCATCCTTTTATTCTCTCCCTGATCTTAACAGAGACACTAACCTCCTGCCCTTCCTGCACACATTGTACAAGGAAGATAGATCCAGCAGAGAAAAGTCCATCCAGTGGTGCCATTGGGGGAAAATACATCACCCAGTTAGTCCTATGGGATTAGGGTGTGGAGGGAAGGAAAGGTTTTATTAACCATTTCTTCTCAGGTGCAGTCAGGGTAATGAGATGTGAAATGGGATTGATTCAAAATCCGACACATTTCATGTCCCTGACAAAAGGGGCTTCTTGCAGACCAACCCCTCTCATGCCCTTCTTTTAACTTTTCTTTTATTAGAAAAGCTCTTAGTTTGCAGAACAATCATACTGAAAATGCAGGATTCCCATATATGAGCCTACAATTAATACCTTGCATTGGTGTGGTACATTGGTCACAATTGATGAAAGAACATTTTCATAATTGTACTACAATGAAACTATAATTATCCATAGTTTAACTTAGGGTTCACTGTTTATGTTGTGTGGTTCCAGTAATTTTTTATTTTTATTTTAGTACAATATTTACAACATAATATTTCCCCCTTTTAACCACATTAAGATATATATATATTTCTCTGCTGTTAATTACATTCACAATGTGTGCTTTCATCACATTCCATTCATTAACAAAGCATTTCCATTGTCCCAAATAGAAACTCTGTACATTTTAAGCCTTTCATCCCTATTTCTTATCCCCATTTGTCTTGGAGAAAAATTCCAGGACATTCTCCATTCGTAGCAGGAACTGAATTTCTCTTAAGTTTCCTCAACTTTATATGTGAAATTTAACATTTCCTCTTATGTGTGAATCCTTGAATGAGCAAGGCAGCAAAGAAAGAACATGAGAAAAGTCAGTAGTTGGAATCAAACAGGCTTGAGTTACCTTTAGCCTTTCCCACAGAGTAGGTGATGGATCCTAGAAATATTCTTTTTATCTATAGACTTGTTTCTTCATTAGAACAACAGTTGTTGAAATGAATACATCATAGAATCTTTGAGGAATGACAGATATTCTGTGTCAGGTGTTTCAGTACTAGTTTCCAGTATCATTAGAAAAACTCACACATTCCAATATCATTAGAAAAACACATACATTCACATAGCATGTTCCAAAGATCTTTTGCAGGAACCTACACAATTCATGGGACAAATAAAAATACCTTAAATATGTATGCAAAGAGAAATACTGTGGCAAAAGAAAAAAGGGAGACATAAAGAAAGCAAAGTTTGACACAAATACATATCAGGAAATATTACATTTTTGTGAAATGTAGTACCCAGACTTGGTTCTGTAAATCCCAGTGAAGAGGAAGCAGTAGGTTTGAAGTGTGAGGATATGATTTGTCCACAGTAATAGGAAAACTCAATAAACACTTGAACAAATTGGGGGTTTATTTTACCCCCATAAAACAAGGGGTCAATTTGATAACTCTATGCTATCCTACTACTCTTCCATTCACAGTACATGGTTTTCTAAGTGTGACAACAAATAGAATTCCAGGATCATGTGCAAATTCAGGCAAGAAGATGGAAAAGGGGAAGTCTTTGAAAGATGATTCCTTTTTCCCATCCAATAACTTCCCTTGTATCTCACTGTCTAATGACCATTGAAAGAGAATGTGATATGTATGGTATTATACATGTAACCACCTCCAAATGTAATTGGGGTTTTACTTAACACAGAAGAGGAGAATGGATATGTTTGATAAGAAATCTCTTATTAAAAATTGAAAATTCACAAATATTAAAAAACAGTTAATGGAAGCATGAATATTCCTGATACTAAGGACAAAATACATTGATCTCCTTGATTATCTCAAAAAGATTACTGAATGATTTAATGAACATGTTATTCAGCAAATTCCCTTGAAGTAAAAAATAATAAATTTCAAAGTATTTGAAACCTTTCTTGATAATTCTAAAGGCATCATAGAGTGCAACTGCCCCAATATGGAGGAATGAGGAGACATGGACAGTATATCATGGCCAAGATATTCATGTTTTCTAAATAAATCAGCAGTAAACCTTGACCCACATGAAAAGTGCAATACTCAACTTATTGAAGAAAGTGTTCTATCACCAGAGTAGTGAAGGAATGAGAATTGTACTGCCATATTTGAAGACAATTTCCTCTGTTATTAATGTGATTTTGGTGTATGCAATTAGTAATTCACCATCTCATCCTGCTTTGATTTCCTGATAAAATTGTTGGAAGTGTCTGCCTATGTATATATACTGGGAATATCATAATTTTTAAGCATCAATCATTTATGAGTTGGCTAAAAATATCTCTCCCTATGAAAGTTTATAACCTAAATATATTATCACCGTTTCCTAGAGTGGTATCATATGTGAAGTGGGAGACAGCCCCAAGAAGTTATGGTAAAGTTGGACAATCAGCATTTCTCTTTACCTCCCTTACTGTCAAGGATTTCCATTGTTTCTTGGGTCCACCAACAGGGCATAAACTGGTAGTAATGGGATGTTCTTAGGATGCTCTAGGTGAGGCTAGATGTGTTTGATGACATCTCCATTCCTATGAATGAAGGCACTGGGGTCTCAATGACCTTATTTCCTCTGAGGTTAGAGAAACTCCCGATTTGGAGACTGGTAATTTTTCTTTGTGGCATTCTGCAGAGTGGAGGCAAAACTTTAAAAAAAGGAAGTGCTCTCTCCAAGATAAAGAAACTTGGTGTTTGTGTCTTTAAATTCTGAGCCCAAGCATGCACCATGAGAGTTAAAAGGAGGTCAAATCTGAAGAAAGAAATGCTCATTCTAAGAAGAACTCCAGCAGGTATGGATTCAATCATTTGACAAAAGCATGCACCATGGGAATTTAATGAGTAACAAAAATGCTTGTATGTTGAAGTTTTATTTCTGCCACTCTTCTCTCCTGCTCAAAGACCATAAAACTTGGGATCATGTTTTTCATCATTGATAAGCAGCAGTGAAATGTCAAGTGGTGGAGGCTTTGAACTTCCAATACTTCCCATGCCCAACCCTGAAGTCCATCCATCCCAAGCTGGGAATAGACTCATTTGAGCTTCCCTGAGACATCATTCTGTCAAGCTAACCAACGCCTGAAACCATCTTCTTCCCTTCCATAAGGTAGAGTGGTGGAGGAAAGAGAAGCTTTGTTGAGAGTAATATACAGAAGACAGAGGAAGGAAAAGAGAGAAGGAAAGTACCTTTACTAAGTATTGTATACCACTTAGTTTCTAGCTCTGAGTGAGGTCGTGCATTTACTGCATTCCAATCACTCTCAGCTCCTACTCTGTGATTGGTCAGTTACAAGTTCAATTCCAAGGGCTTCTCTCCCTATTAGTTAGAACATCAATTTTCTATCATATTTCTCTTCATTTTACCTGCCAGTGCCAACTTCTATGTCTCTCATCATTTGGTCTACCTTTCTCATGAGAGGCCACACATTTTCATTCATTCATTTATACATCCATAACTTCATTCAACAACTTTCACTATAAGCAAATATTTATCTGTAAAATGAGTATAATAAAACTTTCTATTTCCTTTGGAGTTTTCTGAGAAGATAAAATGATATAATGCGTGATGAGATATTTAGCTTAAGTAACTTCTTTCTATATTTAGCTTTTTAAGTACTCATTAATCCCTCAAAATTTTTAATGACAAAATGAAATTCTCCAAAAAAACTCCATTCTCACAATTAATACATGTGATAGAATGTTTTTGCTGTATATAGAATAATAAATCAAACAGTAAGTGATCCCTAAAGAATCTAAATTGTAATAATATCCATGGTGGCTGGTAGCTCACTTTTCAAAAAGCTTCATTTATACTCTGCCAGGTGAACACTCCAATGTAGAATAAAATAATGACAAATTCTTGTTAAATAAATGAAGCTGAAGTAGTCTATACAAATCCTGATTAAATTGAATTAATAAAGCTCTGAAGCTAGAAAAACATTAAGGTATTGTGTGTTTAAAACTACACAGGGGTTGAAGAACATGTCTGTGATCAGGGATTCACAGACTATGAGTGTGCAATCATGAACTTTGTTCTTTTAACCTGCTCTTCTCTCAGTTGGTGAAAGAGGGACCCCCTGCCACAAATAATAAAAGATGGCAAACCCAGGACACTTGACACTGTAAAAGTGAGATGGACAAAACATTATTATTCACATTTCTCATAGCCTAGGGGATGTCACCATGCATGGCAAGATGAATCCTGCTCTCAAGGATAGAATGAGCCAGCAGGACCTTGGAAGGCATAGTCTGATGTTCTGAGCAAGCTATCATCATGCCTCTTTAAAGTCTGACGTTCTGAGCAAGCTATCATCATGCCTCTTTAAAGTATGACACTGTATAAAATAGTCACTCAGTATAAATGTGGCTTGCATTCTATTTTGTTCTATTGAGTAGGAGAAGAGAGAAGGTGTGGGAAATGCCCAAGACCCTGTTTATTCCCTGAAATGTGCTGTCCGTGATAATGTCATCAATTGCATCAGAAAAGTGAAGAACAATGTCATTTCCTAAGAGGTCTATTGTAGTGATTTCTTCCTGATCTCCAGCTTCTCCTTGAATCCTCACACAGCTGCCTGATTGATATTACTAAAATGAAAATCTGAGCATAACACTCCTCTGCTTGAATTCCTCAGGTGCTTTCTTGTTATCTTCTGAATACATCCAAGCTCCATGGCCTTTAATGGAGGGTTCTTTATAACCCAGCTCAGTCTGATCTGCAGCCTCACTTCTTAGCACTTGTCAACACTTACTCTTAATTCTGATCATTCTGCAAAGCTCCCCTTTGCCCTGAGGTGACATACTGTCTAAGTCTCTCTGCTTTTTTTTTTTATTTTGAAATAAATTCAAAGTTATAGGAACAGTTGCAAAAACAATACTAACCCCATACAAAGAATTCCATCATACCCTGACCCCCCTCCCCTGATAGCTCAATCCACCAACTTTAACATGCTGTCACATCGCTATTTCTTTCCCTCCCTATCATCCATCATCTATTGCTCTCTC
>KN196460.1:403201-432649 GCA_000164785.2 Choloepus hoffmanni | reverse complement strand
ACTTCCCACAAACAAGAACATTCTTTTATGCAATCCCATTAAGCGCAGCTAAGAAGTACAACAGGTTCAACAATGATACAAAGCTTACATTCTATATTTCCTTTACCTTGTGTCTCAACTGTGTCCCTTTGAGCCACCTGTCCTCTATCCTCTAATTCCATACAAGTTCATCCTCGGCATTCAATCATCTATTTAGACTGTCTTTTTTTTTCTTTTTTTTTATTTGTGGGAACATATATACAGCCTAAATCTTCCCATTCCACCCCCTCCCTAGCCTTCCATTAGTGGGATTAATCACCTTTAGAATGCTGTAATGCTCTTTCCCACCATCCATTACTAGAAATTTTCCTTCACCTCAAACAGCAACTCCACCCTCATTTCTTAACTCCCCATTGCACCGTCCCCCATTTCTCTTAACCTGAACTCTACAATTCATCTCTATGGTTACATTCTCTGATAGTTTCTTTGTGTTTGCTGTGGGGGTTAAAATTAACCTCTTATATCCATAACAGTCTTGTTTTTCTTTGATACCACCTCCACTTCAATAGGACACGTAAACTATGTTCCTATACTCCTCCATTCCCCTACCTTTATATAATTGTATAAAATTACATATTTTACATTGAGTTCAAAACCACTGATTTGTCATTAGGGTTTGTGTAATTTATATCATGTAGGAAGTAAATAGTGGAGTTACAGTTCAAAAATTATTTTCTATTTGTATTCCATTGTGGTTGGAGAATGTGCTTTGAGTATATTCAATTTTTTTTTAATTTCTTGAGGCTAGTTTTATGTCCCAGCTTATGGTCCCTTCTGGAGAAAGATTCGTGATCACTAGAGAAAAATGAGTGTCCTGGTGCTTTGGGATGTAAGGTACTATATATTTCTGTTAAAATTCTCTATATCTCTTTCTTCTTTCTGTTGTTTCTCTGTTGGTAGGGTTCCCTTTAGAATCTGAAGTAGGGCAGGTCTTTTACTGGCAAAGTCTCTCAGGATTTGTCTGTCTGAAAAATTTAAGCTCTCCCTCACATTTGAAGGAGAGTTTTGCTGGATAAAGTATTCTTGGTCGGAAATTTTTCTCTCTCAGTATTTTAAATATGTCATGCTACTGCCTCCTTGCCTCCATAGTGGCCACTGAGTCACAACTTAGTCTTATGTTGTTTCCTTTGTATGTGGTGAATTGCTTTTCTTTTGCTGCTTTCAGAACGTGCTCCTTCTCTTCAGTATTTGAGAGTCTGATCAGAATATGTCTTGGAGTGGGTTTATTTGGATTTATTCTATTTGGAGTTCGCTGGGCATTTATGCTTTGTGTATTTATATTGTGTAGAAGGTTGGGGAAGTTTTCCCCAACAATTTCTTTGAATACTCTTTCTAGACCTTTACCCTTCTCTTCCCCTTCTGGGACACCAATGAGTATTAAGTTTGGACATTTTATTTTATCTGTCGTTTCCCTGAGATCCATTTTGATTTTTTTTTATTTTTTTCTCCATTCTTTCTTTTGTTCTTTCCTTTTCTGTTCTGTGGACTTCTAGGACACTGAGATGTTGTTCAGCTTCCTCTAGTCTTGTATTGTGAATATCCAGAGTCTTTTTAATTTGGCCAACAGTTTCTTTTATTTCCATAAGATCTTCTATTTTTTTATTTAGCCTTGCAATGTTTTCTTTATGCTCTTCTAGGGTCTTCTTTATGTAGCTTATATCCTGGGCCATGGTCTTCTTGATGTCCTTTAAATCCTTTGCCATGCTTTGATTCCTCAATTGTGTTTCTTTGATTAATTCTGCGAGGAATTTCGTTTCTTCTGATAACTTGATTTGTGTGTTTGGAGTTGGATACTCCATATTGTCTGGTTTTATCATATGCATTGAGATTTTCTGTTGTTTTTGGCCTCTTGGCATTTGCTCTGCTCGACAGGGTTCTTTCAATTTGTAAAAAAAAACCTATCTAATTTTTCAGAAACACTGTTTGGTGATGTACACTTTCTCTAACTAACCAGCAGATGGTGTCTGTGAGTCACGTATACCTCTCAAGTCAGTTCTTCACCTTGTCCCCGCATTATGTGGGGAAATGATTCTTGTGGGGTCCAGCCAGAGAACTCAGCCTGGGTGTGTTGCTGGAGCTGTCCGCCCTGAATGCGGGGCACTTGTACAGGTGGTCAGGGAGGAAAGACAGCCTCAATATTCAAATCCCCCAGGTTCCTGGAGATTCAAGGCCGCTGCAAGAGTCCAAGCCTTCATTTCATTTCAGCCCCAGCCACTCTCTCTCGATGACCCACAAACCACCGGACTTGGCGTAGTGTCTCTGGGATCTCCGAGCAGGTCCCCCCGCCCAGCCGCGATCCTCCAGGACCTCTGGTGAGGTAATGCTGTGCTACGTCATCAGCATGCGCTGTCCCTCAAGGGAAGCCCCAGGCCACCAGGCTGAGCCGGCTCGCTTTCAGCCTTATGCAAAAATGGCTGAACGGGGTGTCTCCACACCCCCCTCCTCACACAGTTCCTCCTTCCCAGCTCCGGGACAACTGGCGGGGCTCTGGGCTGTGGGCACGGCTCTGGGCAGGAGTTTATCCAGCTCTCCCGAGAGTGAGCTGCTAGCCGCAGGGATTCTTTCAGCTTCTGGCTCTCCGCTCCATTCCCCTGGCCCCAGGGATATCTGTAGCGGGCTATCTTCCAGACCAGACACCAAGAGGCTAGCCCAGCCCCCTCTTGCTGTGTTTTACTGTGTGTTTCCCACGATCTCACCTGCAGCCGCTCCTGGCTTTTCCCCTTTTTTCTATTTTTTTTTTTTTAATTAAAAGAGCCTGTTGGTCTCCAGATGCCAAACCCTGGTTTCCCTGGATCGCCGAGCAGTTGCGGGACTTCAGCCGGCTTACTCACTCATTTCAGAATGCAGACTCTCAGTTTCACCAAGTATACAGCCCCTGGGAACTAGCAGATCTTGTCCAGCTGGCACATCACTGTAACCAGTATTCTGGGTCACTCTCTGGTCCTTTTCTAGTGTTTTCCACGGAGGTGTTCCTTAGCCCTGTCTTGCCTAGCTTCCATCTTCTCCCATTCTCGCTGCTTTCTTAAGAGTTTCTCCCTCGGATTATACGCTCTCTACTTACTTTTCTCAATTCTTACCTCTCATTTTATGATTGATATTGCTGGCACCTGTTTAGGTGACTCCCAACTCCCTCAGTTCTCAGTACCTGGCTGAGTTCTTGGCACATTGAAGACCCTTCATATGTGCCTGGTGGCTGAATTGATGAATGATAGGCACACAAATATTTTTCAATTGCTGCAGCTCATCAAATATTCTCCAAATGCCTGTCTCTCCAAACCTTCCTCTTTATCACAGGCAGGATCTTAATTCCAAAACTGGATCCCTTTATTTACAGAACTTAAATCCTTGCACATTATTTACAAATCACTGACTTAAAATTACTTCTCCATCTCTGTACTATGCACCTCACAAACACTGCACAACCAGGCGATACACCTCCTTGCTTTGCACACCCACTCTAAGCTATTCAACTGTCAGTCCTTACATGCCACTTTTCACCTCAAATTCCTTGCACAACTAGTGTTCTCCATGCTACTTCCATTTGGCACAACACTTGTGTATGTTGTTCTATTTACCCCCTTTGAGCAGCAAAGCTATGCTATTCCCTTCCCTTCTTTACACATCCACATGACAACATTCAACCACCACTCCAGGCATAATTGCTCTGTGTCATTCACAAATACTCCTTACACTCTCACTCTGTGCCATTCTTCTATCACAATTTGCCCACTCACAATGTGCTACTAAACTTTTACTTCTTTCACACCTATTCTGCACCATTAATTTAGCCTTTCTTCTCTTGCTATTGGCCTCACTTATTCTCTCATTTGGAATCCTCTTCTCACAGAAAGGTCAGTCCCTGCTTCTCCATAGCCATGCCTAAATTACCTAAACACATTGTTAAAGTTAAGTTCATTAAGTTAAGACTCACGGATAAATCACCCCAGAAAATTTTAAATGTGCAGCATTTAACAATTTTTAACCACCTGAGAATTCTGGTCCTATATCATGATGTACTAAATGTATCTTTGGAAAAGACAATTTATTTGAACCTCTTGTTTTGTGTTAGGAAATCTAGTGATGGCTAAAATAAATTTTCTTCATTTGAACTTAAAAAAATTTTGAGGTGAGGAATTTGATCCCCTTTATATAGATGATAACCTGATACTCTTAGATGTATTATAACACTAAAATTTCTCACTGATTCTACTCGGTGAACTTTTATTTGAACCCAGATTTTATAAATTTAGAACCTATGAGTAATGTCTTTTGAAATTCTTACCCACAAGCCCATGAGAGTGAATGTAAAATCACTTGACAAAAACTAAATAAGCACAGGCAAATATTGTGTGTAACTATATGTATGTATGTAGTGTAATATTTTACCTAAACATTATAATTGTACACATATATATTATATACATGTTGTATGCATGTTTATGTAAATATGCAAATAGTATAAATTAAGTCATGAAAATTACAGCAGTAAGAACTGTCATCTTTTCATTATCATTTTATAAAATATTTTGCTCAAAGGCAGTAGAAGCAAGTTTTTACTATTTTTCTCTTATGAGTTCAAAGAATCTTCCAAGGAGTAGAAAGAAGTCTCATTTTTCAGGGTTGCAGCTCATGCCGAGCCCTAAAGCAGTCTTCAGGCATCTTCAGGAATGGTTTAAACTAATCTCCGTATGCTCTCTTGGGAAGAGAAGGGTGTTCTCCTTTTGAGAGCAAGCAGAATAGTGAACTTTCCCAACATAATACACATTCAGAAAGGATGAGTACAAAGGGGAAAGGCAGAATGTCTAACTGTTATGCAACTATTTCCATCAATTCATACCTGGATATTCTGCCTCTGATTTCCATGTCATTTAGTTTCCCATTTATGTCTCTCTTTCATCTCCATCCATTTCTGAAAACCATTCAATTTAAAAACAGCACTGGAGCCCAAATATCACTGGATGAGAAAATAACCTCTGTGTCACAGTAGGAAATTCTGAGTCACTTGAATTTTCCTGATGGTCTTGGACTTCAGGTCAATGTTTGATTTTGTTCCCCAAACTCCATGTGGTCAATGTTTTATTATATGTGAGGAGATGACAGACAGGACTGTTGGATTAAAACATGTCACAGACCATTTAATCTTAGATTAATTCTTCATCTATACTACAAAATAGACACCAAGTATAATAATAATTATGAAGATATTTAACTAGCTAAAAATGTGCATTTATTAATATATTGCAATTTTCCTTACTTACTTTACAAGGGGTATTGAAAGAACACTGTTAATTAAGGACATATTCTCAAATTTTGATGTGCTTTGAATGTATCAGTGTAGTGAGTCTAAGGTTTTAGCAGATGAGCTGATAAAGAACAATAGGTTACAGAAAAGGTGAAAGAGTAATAACCTCATGGTATTGTAAGGTGTTCTATTTTTTGTCATACATCATGTCTGAAAGACAACAAATTACAGAGACTTAAAATTTTGGTGAATCATTTATAAAATTTAAATTGTCTTTGGTCCTTTGCTTTCTTTCAAGCAAACAAATTTTTTTCTCTTTAACTTGCATCAGAAAGATTGGCTTTGATTAGGTTGCTCTCCCTGGGTTCATCATTCATGGTCAAATCTTATAGGTGATCTCTAAAATAAGATTGAGACCCTTCAATATTATTCCATTGTTAAGTATTATTTTTCAATTTTCAATACCATTTACTTATTATCAATGATTCTGTTCTTTCAGGCTCCCAAATATGCATGATGTATGAGCTGTAGCCTAGGATTCAGAAGAATCCCTTGGGAAGGGTACTCTACCTACTGCTTTGATTGTATTTTCTGTCCAGAGAGAGAAATACCCAAACAGACAGATGTGAATTGGGAAAATTCCACAACCCAAGTTCTCTAACCCTTATTGAGTCTTGAAATAAAATAGAAGGGATCTGAGATTAGCCTACAGTGTCATATTTCTTCAATATTTTCTGTTTAGTCACTCATTCAATGCACAGATTTAGGTGATCAATATAACATTCCATTTGGGAGTTACCTTGTTCTGGCCTCTTTATATTTATGCTTTTAGGTTCGATTGAAGTACCTATTGGCACAGGAATACATTCCTCAATACCATATGCTGAGTTAGGCAAACAGGCTTAGCATTCTATAATACCACAACTACACCTTGATCACAGAATAATAGATATGGAATTATAATGGTAGCAAAATGTGGTTGATTTTAAAGCACACATGCTATCCATATTATATTCAAGGTACAAGCATTACACCTTAATAATAGTAGGTACACAAAACTTTAACTAATCATTTAATAAATTGGTGGATATATTATCTTATTTCTCTAGTCCAAGTATAAACAATGTGCTGAGAATGCAAATTTGAGTAAGATAAAATCACTGCCCTCCAAGTAAGCACAGCAAAGCAATAATAAAGATTAAATTTGAATGGAGCAATAGTAGATGTATTTAGAGTTTATCAAGTAAATAAGAGTTACTAGATAATGCTATTTAGACAAATTAGTTAATTCTTTATGGAAAGGTGATGCTTGACTTGAGTTGTTTTAAACATAAACAGGGATTTTTCAGTTTGAAAAGGCCAAGAGGGGTTGCTGGTTATAGGGATTGAAGTAACAAAACTGTACTTATAGGTGATGCCATCAACATGGCAACATAAACAGCTGCTGAAAAATTCTCCCCAGAAAACCCATGAAATAGAAAGGACAATTCTGAATTGTTCAGAACTCTGGAGGGAGATATAGACTGGGGAAGTTCCCTACAAATGCTGAATTGAAGGCAGAAATAAACATCATGTAGGATGGAATTTTCCAGTGGATCCTCTCCCCTCCCCGTAACTTGGTATCTTACAGCATCTGGGATCTCTCACACCAAGGACACAGAATATAAATTCTCTCACAGCAGTGAGAAAGACCCACACTATTTGGAGACCCAGGGAATAGTAGAGGACATTTCAAGGCCCAGATCGGTGAGGGACAATGAGTCTCAAAAAACATGGACTGAGACTGTTTCCCCTGCCCTGTGTCAAAAGCCCTTCCCTCACCACTGGGGGAAACAGAAGTGTGTGGCTAGATTCTCATCTGGAGGACAACTAAAAACTGGCACACCTGGGGGAGTCCTCTGCCACAAATAAAGTGGGAGGCACAACCCCACATTAAGCTGGATTTTGAACAGCAAAATTAAGACACAGGAAACCACAGTTTCAGACTGTCTGGTCAAAGGAACCTGGACACCAAGGCAAACTGCTTCTGAGGATGATTAAGTTACTAAATGCTGCCATCTGCTGGGCAGACCACAAAGAGCAATGGAATTGAAGGGTTCTTCATAAACTATTCAGATACAGTTTCATTCCCACTGAAACTGGCCTGGATTCCTGCACAGGAACCTGAACCACTTTTGGACTGGAAATACAGAAAACACAACAATAATAAAGTAGTGCCCCCAAACAAACCCAGGATGCACTGTCCTGCAGAAAAGAGAGCAATACTGTAAGCCAGCAGACTTTGTTGCCTACACAGACAAAACTTGCTGTGGTGCACAGTCCCTACTCCACCATCCTTGAGGCAAGCCATGGTAGGACCCTGATTTGGGGTGGAGACAGATGGGCAGAGCCAATCTGACAACTGGCCAGAGAGAAAAATAAGATAGAGAACAAAACCAACCAACAAGAAAACCCTAGTTAAAAAAGAGAATATGACCTCAAGATATACTAAACAAGAAAATCAGATGCCTAGAAAACAGGAAAAAATCATGACTCATACCAAGAAGAATGAAGATATGGCTCAGTTGAAGAACAAACTAACACCTCGATGAGATACATGACTTGAAACAACAAATTAAAGATGTTCAAACATATCTTCTAATTCAAGATGAATGATAAAATGAAGACACAGGGTGTCCACACAGAAGAAATTGAAAGCTTGAAAAAAAATGTCAGAACTTATGGGAATGAAATGCCCAACAGAAAAGATGAAAAACACAGTGGAGACATACAGCAGCAGATTAGAAGAGGCAGATAAATTGGTGAACTAGGTGACAGGACATCTGTAATCCTACACACAAAAGAACAGATAGGGGAAAGAGCAAAAAATATCAGCAGCATCTCAGGGAACTGAATGAAAAAATGAAGCCTACAAATATATGTGTTATGGGTATCCCAGAGGAGAAGGGAAAGTAAAATGGGCAGAAAGAATAATGGAGGAAATAACCACTGAAAATTTCCCAACTCTTGTGAAAGGTAAAATTACAAGAAGAAGTATAGCATACCTCAAGCAGAAAATATCCAAATAGACAAACACCAAGACACAAATCAGATTGTCAAATGTCAAAGACAAAGAGAGAATTCTGAGAGCAGCAAGAAAAAGCAATCTATCACATACAAGGGAAACTTGATAAAATATAAATTCAGATCTCTCAGCAGAACCATGGAGGCAAGAAGACAGTGGTATGATGTATTAAACATAATTAAAGAGAAAAATTGAAGAAGAATTCTGTATCTGGAAAAAAAACTGTCTTACAAAAATGAAGGCAAGTATAAAATATTTACAGATAAACAGACATTGAGAGAGTTCATGAAAAAGAAACTTGCTTTAAAAGAAATACTAAAGGGAGTGCCAGAGACAGATAGGAGAAGAGTGTAGAAATAAAGATCAGCAGTAAGGTAGCAAATAGCATAAAAAGAGAGAAAGAATAGGATATGACAAAAAAAACTCAAAAAGACAAAATGGTTGAAGAAAGTTCTGCATTTACAGTAATAAAATTAAATTTTAATGGATTAACTCCCAAATCAAAAGATATGGATTGGCAAGATGGATTAAAACACAGGATCCATCTACATGCTGTGCATAAGAGAATCACTTAAGACCCAAGGACAAAATAAGTTGAAAGTGAAAGGTTGGAAAAGGATTTCTCAGGCAAACAGCAGTCAGAAAATAGCAGGGGTAGCTATACTAATATCAAACACTAGACTTCAAACTTAATTAAGAGAGAAAAAGGTGGACACTGTATTAATAAAAGGGATAATTCATCAATAAGACATAACAACCACAAACATATATGCACTGAGCAAGAGTGCTCCCAATGGAAGGGAGAAGTAGACACTTCTACAGTGATATTTGGAGACTTCAATACACCAGTATTATAAATGGATAGAACATCTAGATAGAGGATCAATAAAGAAAGAGAGATTTTGAATATTATGATAAATGAACCAGACTTAAGAGATATTTATAGATCATTGCACTAAACAACAATAGACTATGCATTTTTCTAAAGTACTCATGGATCATTGTCCAGGAAAGACCATATATGGGGCCACAAAGCAGGTCTCAAGAAATTTAAAAAGTTCACAATTACAAAGCACTTTCTTGGACCAAAATACAATGAAGTTAGAAATCAATAACTGGTGGAAGTCTGGAAAATTCACAAATATACAGAAGCTAAATAACACACTCTTATACAACCAGTGGGCCAAGGAGGAAATTATAAGAGAAATTGGCAAATATTTGAAGCAAATGAAAATGAGAACACAACACATCAAAACTTATGGAACACAGCAAAGGTAGTGCTGAGAGGGAAATTTATTTCCATAAATACCTATATAAAAAAAGAATAAAGAGAAAAAAACAAGGAATTAGCTGCTCACTTCAAGGAACTAGAAAAAAAAGACAGCAAACAAACCCCAAAGCAAACAGAAGGAAATATATAATGAAGATTAGAGCAGAAATTAATGAAATTGAAAATATGAAAACAATAGAGAGAATAAATAAAACCAGAAGTTGGTTGTTCTAGTTTGCTAAAGCTGTCAGAATGCAAAACACCAGAAATGGATTGGACTTTATAAAAGGGGGTTTATTTGGTTACAGAGTTACAGTCTTAAGGCCATAAAGTGTCCATCAGCAAAGGGTACCTTCACTGGAGAAAAGTCATTGGCATCCGGCAAACCTCTGTTAGCTGGGAAGGCATGTGGCTGTTGTCTGCTTGCTCCCAGGTTGCATTTCAAAATGGTGTTCTCCAAAATGTCTGCATGAGCTTCCAATGGCCATCTTCAAAATGTCTGTCTCAGCTCCAGCTGGCTAAGAGCTCCTTCTGTCTGAGCTTACACAGTGCTCCAGTAAACTAAACAAGGCCCACACTGAATGGTGGAGCCATGCATCTATGGAAATTATCCAGAATTATCACCTCCAGTTGGGTGGGTCACCAATAGGTTCCAACCCAATCCACACTAATACATCTTCCCCCACAAGAATGCATTAAAGAATATGGCTTTTTCTAGGGGACATAAATATACAAGCCAGCACATTAGTCCTTTGACAAAATCAACAAAAATGATGGATCCTTCACTAGGCTGACAAGGACAAAGAGAGGTTGCAAATAAATAAAATCAGAAATTGGAAGGGGGAATAACTACTGACCCCACAGAAATAAAGGAGATAATTAGAGTATACTATGAAAATCTATATGCCAGCAAACTAGGCAAATTAGACAAAATGGACAACTTCCTAGAAAAGCATGAACAGCCTTGATGCAAGAAGAAATAAAAGAACCCAACTAACCAATCACAAGTAAAGAGTTTGAATCAGTCTCAAAAACACCCAAAATGTAAAGTACAGGACCAGATGGCTTCACATGTGAAGACTACCAAACATTTAAGTCTTAGTACCAATCCTGTTCAATGTCTTCAAAAAAATTGAAGAGGAAGGAAAGCTATCTAACTCATTCTATGAAGCCAATATCACCCTAATACCAAAGCCATCCAATGAAACTGCAATAAAAGAAAATTACCCACAAATCCCTTTAATGAATATGCATGCAAAAATCCTCAAGAAAACACTTGCAAATCAAATCCAGAAGCACATTAAAAGAATTATAAACCATAACCAAGTAGGTTTTATTGTAGGTATGCAAGGGTGGTTAAACATATGAAAATTAATTAAGGTAATACAGCACATCAATAAATTACAGAGAAAATCCACGTTATCTTCTGGATTAAAGCAGAAAAGGCACTTGAAAAATTCAGCATTCTTTCTTGATGAAAACACTTTAAAGTATAGGAAAAGGAAGAAAACATCCTCCACATGATAAAGGGAATATATGAAAAGCCCATATATTCCTCAACATGATAAAGGAAATATATGAGAAATCCACATCATACTCAATGGGAAAATTCTGAAAGCTTTCCGTCTAAGATCAGGAACAAGACAAAGATGTACTTTCACAATTGTTATACAGCATTGTACTGGAGGATCTAGCTTGAGCAATTAGGTAAGAAAAAGAAATAAAAGGCATCCACATTGGAGAAGAAGAAAACATTTTGCTGTTTACAGATGACACAAGTCTATGTGTATAAAATTCCAAAAAATCTACAGTAAAGCTACAAGAGCTAATAAAGAAGTACAGCAATGTGGCAAGATACAAGATCAACACACAAAATTCAGTACTATTCCTATACTCTAGTAATGACCAAAATGAGGAGGAAATCAAGAAGCAAATTCCATTTACAATAGCAACCAAAAGAATGAAATATTACAAAGGAAATTAACCAAGGACCCAAAAAACCTATACCCAGAAAACCACAAAAAAAATTGTTAAAAGAAATCACATAGGACATAAATAAATAGAAGGACTTACCATGTTCATGGTTTGGAAGACTCTATGTAGTTAAGGTATAAATTCAACCTAAAATGACTTATAGATTAAATACAATACCAATTAAAATCCCAACAACTTACTTTGCAGAAATATAAAAACCTATAATCACATTTATTTGGAAAGACAGTGTGCCACAAATAGCTAAACATAGATTGAGAAAGACAAATGGAGTCTGAGGTCGTGCACCACCTGATTTTAAACATATTACAAATCTACAGTGGTCAAAAGAGCATGGTACTGGAATAAAGATAGATATACTGACAAATGAAATTGAATTGAGTGTTCAGATATAGACCCTCTTATCTACAGAAAATTTACCTTTGATAAGGCAGTCAAACTGAGTCTATTGGACAGAGCATCCTCTTCAACAAATTGGGCACAGACAACTGGATATCCATGTCCAAAAGAATGCAAGAGGACCCCTATCTCACACCTTATACAAAATGAACTCAAAATGGATCAAAGACCTAAATATTAGTTCTAAGAACATAAAACTTTTAGAAGAAAATGTAGGGAGATGTCCTTAAAATCTTGTGATAGAAGTAGTTCCTAAACCTTACAGCCAAAGCATGAACAATGAAAGAAGAAATAGACAAATGGGATCTCCTCAAAATTGATCACTTTTGTGCATCAAAGGACTTTGTCAGGATAGTAAAAGACAGCCTACACAATGGGAGACAATATTTGGAACTACATATCAGATAAGGGTTTAATACCAAGAATACAGAAAGAGATCGTACAACTGAACAGCAAAATAACAAAGGACCAATCAAAAAATGGGCAAAAGATGTGAACACTTTTCCAAAGAGTATTTACAAATGGCTCAAAAACATATGAAAAGATGCTCAACATTTTGCTCAAATGCAAATCAAAACCCCAATGATATATCACCACACACATACTAGAATGGCCATTATCCAAAAAAAAAAAAGCAGAAAACTACAAGTGCAGGAGAGGATGTGGAGAAAGAGGTATGTACACTTATCTACTGTTTGTGGGAATATAGAATGGTCAGCCACTCTGGAAAGAAATTTGGTGGTTTCTCAGGAAGCTAAGTATAGAATTGTCATATGAACAAGCAATCCCATTACTAGACTTATACTCAGAGAAACTGAAGGCAGGTACATGAATGGACATTTTTTACAACAGTGTTATTCATGGTTGCCAAGATATGGAAACTGCCCAAATGTCCATCATTGGATAAGTATATAAACAATCTGTGGCATACACATATGATGTAATATTAGGCAGCTTTAAAGACAGACTAAAGTCACATAACATATAGCAATGTGAATGAACCTTGAGGACCTTATGCTGAGTGAAACTAGCCAGAAAAAAAGGATATATACAGTATAGTCTCACTGATATGAACTAACTATAATGAGCAAACTTTGAAAGATAAAGTTAAGAACACATATTATCAGGAGATAGAAAGAGGGTGGAGATTGGGAATTTGACACTGAAGGAGTACAGAATGTTCAGCATATTTTATTGTAAAAATCCAGAAATGGCTAGCACAGTACTATCTGAAGGTATCACAATACTGTAAGAATAATGAGCAAAGCTTATGGTGAGTATTATTGAAAGAGGAAGGCTAGGGGGACATATGACCCCAGAAGGATAGATAGAGGTAAAAAACTGGGACTGTATAACTTAGTGAAGACTAGAATGAACTAAAGGTGATTAAAGGTACAAATATAATAAAATTTTTACATAAGGGAGAACAAATGAATGTCACCATTGCAAGGTGTCGAATATGGGATGGTGTATGGGAAAAAGTACAGTCAATACAAACTAAGTTATAGATAACAGTATCAGTGTAATATTCTTCCATTAATTGTATCAAAGTCAATATACCAAATCCAAATGTCAATAAGAGGGTGATATAATGGAGAGTTATGAGATTTTTGTTGTTGATGTGGTTGTCTCTCCTTTTTTTTATTATCCTTTATTTAAAATTTTTTTCCTCTTCATCTTTTCTTCTGGAAGTAATGGAAATATTCTTGTATAGATTGTAGTGATGAATGCAAACTTTGTATTTATACTGACAGCCATCAATAGTTCACTTAGTATGGATTGTATGCTGTGTGAATAAAACTGTTAAATCATAAACAGAAAGATGCAAGTGCTGGAGAAGTTGTAGGGACAGAGATATACTTCTTCACTGTTGGTAGGTAAGTAGAATGGTGCAGCCTCTAGAGGACAGTGTGTTGGTCCCACAGGATTCTGGGTGTAGGGCTGCTTATGAGAATGCAACCCCATTAGGTGGTGTATACTTGGAAGTACTAAAATCAGTGATAGAAATGGTCATTTGCACACTGATGTTTGTAGTGGCATTATTCATGATTTGTAATGGATGGAGATGGCCTATGGGTAAATCAGTGGATGAATGGGGATGTGAACTGTGATGTATACATACGTTGGAGTATTGGGCAACTGCAAGAAGGACTGGATTCATGAGATGTGCAACTAGGGGAATAAATCTTGAGGACATTATGTTGAGTAGAATAAGTCAAAAACAAAGGGACAAATGTTGTAAGTCCCCACTAATATAAATTACTATGATGTGCAAATGCTGAGAATTGAAATCAAGAGCATAGGTTATCTGGGGATATAATGGGGGCAGTGATTGGGCAATTAATGATTAAGTAGTACAAAATTTTCAGTAAGGCTTATTGTAAAGGTTCCAATATTGTAGACTCTTAAAGCAGTCACACCTATTCCTGAGTTCTTTTTTTAATTTTATTTTGAAATAAATTCAAACTTACAGGAACAGTTGCAAAAACAATACAAAACCCATACACAGAACTTCAGCATATCCTGACCCCCTCCCACAATACCCTGATCCACCAACTTCAACATGACACCATTACTTTCTTTCCTTCCCTCCATCCCTCCTTATCTATCATCCATCATCAATTGCTCTGTCTTCAGAACATATGAGAACAAGCGCCACTCATCCTTGAACAAACAATATAATTCACATATACATTTCCCATGAACAAAAACATTCTTTTATGCAATCCCATTAAGTGCAGCTAAGAAGTTCAAAAAATTCAACATCGATACAAAGCTTACATTTTATATTTCCTTTTTTTTTCTTATGTCCCATCTGTGTCCCTTTGAGCCTCCTGTCCTCCATCCTCAGATCCCATCCAGGATCATCCTTGGCATTTAATTGTCATCTATTTAGACTATCTTTTATTTTCAATTGTGGAAACATATATACAGACTAAATCTTCCCATTCCAACCCCTTCCTAGCATTCTATTGGGATTAATCACATTCACAATGTTGCAATGCCTATCACCTTACTACCATCCATTACTAGAAATTTCCCTTCACCCCAAATAGAAACCCTACACTCATTTCTTAACTCCCCATTGCCCCTTCCCCCACTTTTCATAACCCATACTCTACTTTTCATCTCTATGGCCATATTCTCTGATACTTTGTGTTTAGTGTGGGGCTTAAATTTAACATCCTAAATCTATAACAATCTCATTTTTCTTTGATACCAACTTAACTTCAATAGGACACATAAATTATGTTCCTATACTCCACCATTCCCCTGCCTTTATGTAGTTGTTGTCAAAAATTACATATTTTAATTGAGTCCAAAACCAGTGATTTATCATTACAGTTTATGCATTTTAGATCCTCATAGGAAGTAAATAGTGGAGATACAAATCAGAAATATAGTAGTATTTATATTTATATTTACCACATGATCTTTACTGGAAATCTTTATTTCTTCATGTAGTTTCTTTCAATTGTTTAAAGTGTCCCTTCCTTTCAGCCTGCTCAACTCCCTTTAGCATTTCTTATAGGACTGATCCACTGGTGATGAAGTCCTTCAGCTTTTGATTATCCAGGAATGTTTTCATCTCCCCCTCATTTTTAACCTCCAGGTGTTTGTGAATTCTCCAAGTCTCTGATGGTTATTGACTTCTATTTGTATTCCATTGTGGTCAGAGAATGTGCTGTGTACAAATTCAATTCTTTTTTAAATTTATTGAGGCTTGTTTTATGTCCCAGCTTATGGTCCATTCTGGAGAAAGATCTATGATCACTAGAGAAGAATGTGTGTCCTGGTGACCTGGGATGTAATGTTCTATATATGTCTGTTAAATTTCTCTCTATCTCTCTCCTTTCTTTGTTTCTCTGTCAGTAGGGCTCCCTTTCATATCTCCAGTAGGGCAGGTCTTTTATTAGCAAAATCTCTCAACATTTGTCTATGAAAAATTTAAGCTGTCCCTCAGATTTGAAGGAGAGTTTTGCTCATTAAAGTATTCTTGGTTGGAAATTTTTCTCTCTCAGAATTTTAAATATGTCATGTCACTACCTTCTTGCCTCCATGGTGGCTGCTGAGTAGTCACTACTTAGTTCTATGTTGCTTCCTTTGTATGTGGTGAGTTGCTTTTCTCTTGCTGCTATCAGAACTTGCTCCTTCTCTTTAGTATTTGACAGTCTGATCAGAATATGTCTTGGAGAGGGTTTATTTGGATTTATTCTATTTGGAGTTTGCTGAGCATTTATGCTTTTTGTATTTATATTGTGTGGAAGGTTTGGGAAGTTTTCCCCAACAATTTCTTTGAATACTCTTTCTAGACCTTTAACCTTCTCTTCACCTTCTGGGACACCAATGAGTCTTAAATTTGGATGTTGTGTTTTATCTATTATATCCCTGAGATCCATTTCAATTTTTTCAAATTTTCCCCATTCTTTCTTTTGTTCTTTCATTTTCCATTCTGTGGTCCTCAAGGATGCTGAGTCATTGTTCAACTTCCTCTAGTCTTGTGTTATGAGTATTCAGAGTATTTTTAATTTGACCAACAGTTTCTTTTATTTCCATGAGGTCTCCTATTTTTTTATTTACTCTTGCAATTTCTTCTTCATGCTCTTATAGGGTCTTCTTTATGTCCTTTATATCCTGTGCTATGCTCTTCTTCATGTCCTTTATATCCTTTGCCATGCTCTCATTGGTTGTCTTTAATTCTTTGATTAATCATATTAAGTAATGTGTCCCTTTTGATCTTTTGATTTGGGTTTTTGGGTTTGGGTTCTTCATATCATCTGGTTTTATCATATGCTTTAAGATTTTCTGTTGTTTTTGACCTCTTGGCATTTGCTTTACTTGATAGGGTTCTTTCAGTTTATAAAAAAAATACCAGTCTCTACCAGATCTACAGCTTGATGGCATACACTTTCTCTAACTAACCAGCAGATGGCATCTGTGAGTCACCTATTCCCCTCAAGTCAGTTCTCCCCAACTTTGTCTTTATGGTGTGTGGGGATCTGATTCTTGTGGGGATCAATTGGTGCACTAAGTTTGGGTGTGTTGTTGGTGCTGACTGCCCTGAATGTGGGGCATGTGTCTGGGTGGTTAGGGAGGCAGGGCAGATTTAATAATCAAACCTCCCAGGTGTTCCCAGAGATTTAAGGCTGTTGCAAGAGTCTAAGACTTCATTTCACTCTTGCCACAGATTGTCTCTGCCACTGACCTACAAGTCCTTGGTATTGGTGTAGGGTCCCTAGGATTTCTGAGTGGGTCCCCCTTCTCAGCCATGCTCTTCCAGGACCTCTGCTGATGGAAGGTTGTGCCACATCACGTGTGCATGCTGCCCCTCCAGAGAAGCCCTGGGTGGCCAGGCTGTTCAGGGACATTCCCAGCCTGATGTAAAGATGGTTGAATGCATCATGTTAATTTCCCTCTTTTTGCACAGCTCTGCCTTCCCAGCACCAGGACAATTAGCTGTGGGTGCACTAAATGCCACTGTCCATGGCTGATGTTGTGGCATGTGCACAGTGCTGCAGGAAACAGTCCACATCACACTGGGTTTCTTGGCATGGCTCTGGGTTGTGGGTCCAGCCCCAGGCAGGAGCATTCCCAGCCTACCAGGGAGATGTCTGCAAGGGGCATGGCTCCTTTCTCCTTTTATCTCCCCTCTGCCCCCCTGGCCCCAAGACAATAAGCAGCAGGTGTGGGAAGGGCTATCCTCCATGCCAGACATTGAGGCATTGGTACAGCCTGTTCCTGCTGTGCTTCACTGTGTGGTTCTCCCCATCATATCTGCAGCTGCTCCTGGGTTGTTTTTTTTAAAGGGCTAGTCCATCTCCAAATGCCAACCCATGGTTTCTCCACACTGCAGCACAGCCACAAGACTTTCAGCCAGCTCACTCTCTCATTTCAGAATGCAGACTCCTGGTTTCACCAAATGCACAGTCCCTGTAGATTTAGCAGACCTTGTCCAGCTGGTGCACCACTGGAACTGGTGTTCTGGTTCACTTTCTGGTGTTTATGTAGTATTTTTCATGGAGGCATTTTTTTTTTTTTGCCCTGTCTCACCTAGCCACCATCTTAAGTTCTCAGGCTATTCCTGAGTTTTAACTGTTATTTCTAAATTCCAAGATGCTGAGCCCTTTGTGTATAACTTGGTAGTTCCCTGGAAATTTGGGTATCTGTGGGACATCTAAGAATAAGAGCTAGAATTCTGCAGCTCTGAAATTCTGCTCTACTCCATAGAGCAACTGTTAAAGATACTGAAAAGTGAGCATACTATAATTAGAAATATGAATGAAATGGACTTGGTTAAGACTAAGGTAAATTAGAATACAGGCTAAAGGATGATATTGACTATATTTTTATTACAATTTTATTGAGTTATATTCACATACCATATAAGCATCCAAAGTGTACAATTGTTCACAGTACCATCATATAGTTGTGCAATCATTACCACAATCAATTTTTAACATATTGTTACCCCCAAAATAAAAATAAGAATAAAAGTAAAAGTAAAAAAGAACACACCAAACACCCTGTCCCCCATCCACCCCTCTTATTCATTTAAATTTTTCCCCATTGTTCTACGCATCTTTCCATATACTGGTAAAGGGAGTGTGAGCCACAAGGTTTTCACAATCAAATGGTCACACCATGTAAGCTATATAATTATTCAATCATCTTCTAGAATCAAGGCTACTGAGTTGCAGTTCAACAGTTTTAGGCATTTCCTTCTAGCTATTCTAGTACACTAAAAACTAAAGTGAGATGTCCATTTAATGCATAAGAATAACCTCCACAATGACCTCTTGATTTCATTTGAAATCTCTCAGCCACTGAAACTTTGTATTGTTTCTTTCCTCTTTCCCCCTTTTGTCAAGAAGTCTTTCTCAATACCATGAAGCTGGGTTCAGGCTCATCTGCAGAAGTCATGTCCCATACTGTCAGGGAGATTTACACCACTAGGAGTCATATCTCATGTAGAGGGAAAGAACAGTGACTTTATTTGCAGAGTTATTGACTGTATTTTAAAACACCAAATTCTGTGTGACAGAAAAAGAAAAGAGGTTTATTTGGTACAAAATTTATATTTCCTGTAGCACACTATCTACTTTAACCTGTCTGGTCAGTTTATTTAAACCAATGTAATTACATGGAACCTAGAAGAAGGAATGAGTACTATACTTTCTGTATAGGCTGATGTAATGCCCCAATACATCCCAGAAATTTTGGGCAGAAATAAAAGGTATTTGCAAAATCCCCTGAGGGACTGGTGGAAAATATGGAATTATTTCACTTCATCAACTGGAAATATTATTCAATATGGGCTCCCAAATTAATAAGAAAAGCTCTCAAACTAGAGACTTGCCCATTTGAAACTTTTCTCTCCAATGGCAAAGCTAAGCCTTCTTATAAATATGCCTAAGAGTCAACCCCAGAGAACCTCTTTTGTTGCTCAGATGTGGCTTGTCTCTCAGCCAACTGTGCAATTTAACTCACTACCCGCCCTCTTACATGGGACATGACCCCCAGGGATGAACTTTGTTTGATTGAAAGCAATGAAATACATTCCTTTTGTTGTTCTAATATCCGCATTAAAAATATGAACAAGAAAAGAATGCCCCATTTCAACAATATGCTTTCATATTACAAGGGCTGAGTTCTGCAATGATGACAGAAATCATATGGGCTACAAAGTCTAAAATATTCACTATCTGGCCTTTACAGGAAAATGTGTTCCAGTCACTGACACAGAATTCATAGCCCAGAGAGAATCTCTCAAGTAATGAATGATGGAGGTTTTTGCATATATATCACAGCACTCTCATCCCTTAGCTTAGATAATGCGGAGACATGTTTTCTTCCTGGATCCTAGAGTTCCCCAGTGGGATTAATATCCATGTAACCACAGTGTTAAAGTTCTTGGTGATGCATACATGATGGGCTGCCTTCTCTTACCTGTCTCAGTATCCCATTGCCTAACTGGTATATTCAAAACCTCTGACCAATTGAACTATTTGCACTTGAATCTTAAAGTTTCTGGAAATATCCAACTAATATAGCATACCATGTAATACTTGGAGTCTTTTTATTGGAGAGAATATGTGTGTATATATATATATATATATATATATATATATATATATATATATACACCATATATATATATGTACCATATGGTATATGTACCATGTAGATATATATATAGATATAGATATAGATATATAGATATAGATATAGATATATATGGTGAATATTGTTATAAACCATTTTTGCTAAGAATCATAGCACAGAATATCCTGTTTTCCTATGTCACAATTTCTTTCTCCATTTTAGACTTGCCATTAAGTTCAGGCTTTGTATATGTTCTGTGTTTTATTGAAACTTCAAGTACAAATATTGATAACTTAATGAATGAGAATGTCCCCTCTAGATCAATGTTTCTGAAACTCCAGTGTGCATCAGGCTCACCAGGAAGGTTTATTAAAAAACTGATGGGTGTGCACTACCCTCGAGTTTCTGGTTCCAGTTTCAAGCGGAGCCTGAGAATTCTCACAACTTCCCAGGTATAACTGATCTTTAGGTGACTCTTTGAGTTTAGGACCTTCATCCTTTCTCTAAAGTTGTCCCTAATAATACACTCTTTAGGAATTTCCATGGAAGCAATAGAATGATTCCAAAATCTCTGCAATTTATTTTATTTTATTTGCATTTTCCAATTGTTGATTCTTTAAACATTTCATTAAATTATATTGTGCCTTCAGAGAAACACATATATGAAAAATGCATAGTTTGGCACACTTTTGTCTCCAAAATTCAGTTAAGAAACACAATATGGCTTGCATCTCAAAAGCCCCTTCATCTTCGCTATTTAAATATATGCAGTTTTAAACTCAGACTTAAACTATGCATACAAAAAAAAACTGCTAAGAGTGAGATGAGAAGCCCTCACTTTTATTTACTGAAAAGCTGAAACAAGTTTTTGTGAGCAACCTGCTTGATATAAAAACTGCAATAGCATTTCTCTAGATCATACATTCTTGTTAGTTTCACTACAAATCAGGTTTTCTCCTTAATTCTTTGTTGTAGGGGATTACACTGTGTATTGTTGGACATTTGGCAGCATTCTTTGCTTCACCCACTGGATCCCAGAAGTTCCTATCATGAATTATGACCACCTAAATTGCCTCTGAGTATGCCATAAGGAGCAGAATCACCCTTGGTTGATAACCACAGCTCTCAAGACAGATTTATAGCACTATAAGTCTGAGGTTCATATAATATATTGTATTCTCTCTGGTGATTCAAGAATAGATACAATCCTTTAAATACCACCTTGAGCCAAAACTTGGGGGTTGAAAATGACTACTAAGGAGCACAAGGGAATTCTGGGGATAATGAAACAGTATCTTTATCATTGTGGTGGTTACATATTTGTATATGTTTGTTAAATCTCATGGAATCTATACATCAAGTGAATTGTACTCCATGTGAATTATATGACAATAAGAAAAACTCCATTTTAGCTAATGCATAATTAAAGGAGTGGAGGTCTGTAGTTCTTTGACAATTACTTCAGAATTCACAAAATATTAGGTGACTAATAGTATTCCCTCTTTAGAAATAGATGTTTTCTTTGAAAATTCCATTGATTGGAATGAAAGAATTTTTGTGATTTAACAATTATTAAAGCATTTTCAGTTGCATAAGCATTTGAAATTCTTGGTCATCAAAGTTAAGTATAAAGCATGATCTTTTAAACATCTAGAAGACAATATAGGTAATTTTTTCCCATGGCTAAGAAGAAGGAACTTTTTGAGTATACAATAAAGAAGCAAGCTATAAATGATGCCTGAGACTGCATATCTATCTTGTTTCATCAAGTTCCTGCAGCTGCCCCAGACCCTAAGCACAATGTCTGCATCATCAATCAGTGAATATCTATTACATGGATAAATAAGTTTGATGACTTAAACACTTAAACTTCAGGGTATGAACCAACCAACAGACATGAAAGTAAAAATCAAATAACAAATTGGAGTATATTTTGGCTACAATAGGCCAAGGGCTAGTATTCAGTTTATGTGAGGAGATTTCACCCCAGGGGAAGAGTGAGCCATAGAATATGAAGACACAGTTCACAGAATGAGTGAAAACAGTGAAAATGGAAACTGTACTCATGATGCTGGAGGGAGTATAAATATTTATTACTTTTCAGAAGCGCAATTAAACCTTCTACATCAAGGTCCTTGATAGAATTTTCTAGAAAACCACTAGTTATCTACCAAGTCTGCCCTCCCCATCTCTTCTACTAATACTATGGAATTGTGCATAGCACATGGTTGACCAGTGATACGATATTTTACAGCCTACCTTGAGGTTAGGAATGCATATATGACTAAGTTATTAGCAGTAAAATATGAATGGGAGTGAGGTATGCCTCTGCCAGATTGGAGTCATTTCAATATTAGTACACATACAGTCATCTTCTACAAGGTTGTCAACAACTTCAACAAGTAGATGAGAGTGACTTTCTAAGGCAATGCTACTCAAAGTGTGGTCCATAGACTATAAACAGCTGCATCACCTGGGAACCTATTAGAAATGCATAATCTCAAATTCTGCCACAGATTTACTGCATCAGAATCCTACATGGTTGAGTCTAGGAATCCATTTTAATATGTTCCCATGCACATTTATGTCTGAAAACCACAGGCCTTTGGGATGGCAGAGAAAAAAAGATGGGAGAAGCCTGGGTTCCTGACTTGTCTTATGGAACAGTTTGGTGCTTACATAGAATTCAGACTCTAAGAGAGAAAGCAAAACTTCCCTTCATGTCACCTGTTATTTGGGAGATTCTTTTGAACAGCAGGTAGCATTACTCTTATATGATAATCATAGACTTTAAATAAAATTCTAGGAAATTTATTAGAAAAAATATTCACAAAAATGGATAGACAAGCATTTTCATGACAGTATTATTTATAATTGCAAATAAAATTTAAATCCAGCAACAGTTTTACCAACTAATACTGCTTCATTTATTATTCATACTTGATTTAAAGTACAATGCAGCCATTAAAAATCATATTATGAAACCTTTCAAGGATATTGGAAAATGTCCATGAGAATGCTAAATTTACAAAATTGAATACAATACTACATGGATCAGTGTTTCTTAATCTCAGCACTATCAAAATTCTGAGCTGGATATTTCTCTACTGTGGGAGGCTGTCTTGTGGATTATAGGAGATTTGGCAGCATCTCTGGCATCTACCCACTAGATGTCACTAGCACTGCCCCCTGTCCCCAGTTCTTTTCTCCAGACACTGCCAAATCTCTCTGGGGGAACAAAATTGCCCTCATCTGAGAACCACTGATATGGGATGTATGGACACACTTTGGGAAAAATGCATACATGCATAAACTACCAAGATATACTTTTAAAATTAGTTGACATTGACTCTGCGTGATAAAATTTTTGTGTGTTCTTTGAAGGTTTCTGTACTCCCCATTTTTAAGCAGGAATTGCTGTTTGTGTCATATTAAAAAAGATGATGTGAGAACCATTGTTGAATCATGCTATCTTGTGCCAATTGACAGAGAAAGGCTTTTCAAATTTTGTTTTTCATCTGAAAAAAGAATAATTTTCATTATAATTTGTGATCACTCGAGTCAATATATGTATATGTGTGTATCAATAAGTGTTTTTTTACAACCTTATTCAGTATATGTAATTATATGTATCCATATAAGTACATATATTAGAGTTAACAATTCATGTGTGCTTGAGGATAAAGCACAAGTATAATTACTGTTCTCTGTTGATTGACTAAGATTTCATACATATGCTACTTCCCACATATCTCCAATTATCCCTTGACTATCAGTATGTCCTTTGAACTGCAGTATTATCATTTACAAATAGCTTCAAGATAACTTATTGCCCAAGGATTGGACCAAATATGGTCTCACACTTGTTTTTCTGCAGCCATAAAATAAGAATGACTTTTACTTTTATCACTGACTGAAAAATGGAATAATGTTTCATGACATATAAAAATTATATGAAATTCAAATTTCAGTATAAACAAATATAATTTTATTGGAACACAGATTATTTGTTATGTATTATCTAAGGCTGCTTTTGAACTATAATGTTTGAAATAGAAACCATGTGGTCTACAAAGCTGAAAATATTTACATTCTAGCCTTTCCTAAAAATATCTTTTAGCTATGCCTTACAAGGTATAGACCAGCTGGAGAGTTGGTATCCAAAATAGGGAAATGAATTTCTGTTTGCTGAGTCCACTCCATGTGCCATGTGCATTAACATTGTCACCTTATTTCAATTACAAGAGCTCTGATGAGGAAACTGAACTGAAAAAGCATCAAAAACCTTGCAGCAGGAGAGGCAGGTCAAGAAGGCAGAGTGGTGAGTTGTAGGTTGTAGATATTCCTCTGAGGCAGTTGGTAGAAAGCCAGGAACTATGTGGATCAGACACCACAGAGGAATTTGAGTTTGGACATACTTCATACAGTGCTCACAAATGCATGAAACAGCTGAGATCAGTGAAATCTGTAAGTTCTTGTGGCCAGGGGGCCTGAACCCCTCCCTGCCAGGCACAGTCCCAAGGGAGGAGGGGCCATCAGTGCTGGGAACCAGGAGGGAGAACTGCAGTTGCACCACTGATTAACAAACTCAGACTGCTAAACAAAAACTCCAACCATAGGTAAGTTGAGACCAGACACCAGAGAATCTGGGAGCAGTCAGCCCAGCAAAGAGGAGATAGGGCTAGCAAAGACAGCAAAAGCAACCCCAAAAATAAAAACAGAGAATTTTGGAGCTGCAGTGAACATAATATGAAGAAGTGCTGGGCTCAAACAGAATCAGGCACATATGCAAATCCAAATCCCTTCTCTGAAAAGCCTGTTTCTCTGCTTCCTTGATTGTTCCTTAATTGCTCTCAACTCCTTGCTTTTAGCATTTCAATGGCCCATCAGAACTGCAAGGACTGTAAATAGTCCGTACTAGGCCCTTCTTTTTCTTTTTTTTTCTTTTTCTTTAATTTTTATCTTTTTCTTTTTTTTTAAATAACTATTCTAGGAAGCCCATTACAGGAAGCCTCAAAGACTTGCAGTTTGGACCCAGTCAAGAGCAGAGCTAAGATAGCTGTGAAAGACAAAGCAATAAGTCTAGTAGCAAAGAAAATTTGCTAAAGACCATACTGTGGCCCAGCTCCAGTGTCAGCCATCCTCTGGGGAACTCAGAACCCAGGGGCTGGAATTCAGAAACCAGCTTCAGTCAGCCATGTCCCCATACCCAACATGGTAAGGGTCACCAGGAGAACTAAAGACATGCACCTCCTTACACTGGTGGGGGACCTACAGGCTGGCAAGTGCCACCTGCTTGACAGGATAGGTAAAACACTGAGTCTAGAGGCCTCACAGGAGGGTGTCATTCTCAAGGAAACTCCATATGCTCCTCCTTTGACCTGGGCCCCTCTGGACTGGGAAAACCTGACTGGCATTGACCATATCTTAGAAGACCCTCACACAAAAAGGCTACATAGAGTCAGGGAAAGAAACAGAAAAACAAGAGGTGAAAAACTCCAATCGGCTAAATAGAACCTAAGTCAGAGGCCTAGAATAAGCTAAACTAAACAACAGAGGTTAGAAAACAAAGCTAACCAACAAGAAAACCCTAGGTAAAAGAGATAAAATGAGATCTAGAATAAACTAATCAAGAAAGTCAGATGCCTAGACAGCTCAAGATATGAGCCATACTAGGAAACATGAAAATATGGACCAGCCAAAGGAAAATGCTGATAGTTCAACCAAGATACAGGAGTTGAGACAACTAATGCTAAATCAATTCAATGAACTGAAGGAAGAACTAATTAAAGATGTTCAAACAAATATCCTAAATCAATTCAAAAATCAAGTCAATGAACTGAGGGAAGATATAGCAAAAGAGATGAAGGATATAAGGAAGACACTGGATGGCCATAAAGAAGAATTCATAAACTTGAAAAACCAAATGGTGGAATTTATGGTAATGAAAGGCATAATGGAGGAGATGAAAAAGACAATGGAGGGAAACAACAGTAGATCTGAACAGGCAGAAGAAGGATCAGTGAATTGTAAGACCAGACATTTGAATTCATACACACAAAAGAATGCATTGTGAAAAGAATGCAAAAATACAAGCAGGGTCTTAGGGAGCTGAGTGACAACATGAAGCATGCAAATATATGTGTTATGGGTGTCCCAGAGAGAGAAGAGAGGGGAAAATGTGCAGCATAACCTGAACAGAATAGACCCCAGTAGACCTACTCCAAGATACTGATCAGATTGTCCAATGTCAAAGACAAATTCTGGAAGCAGCAAGAGAAAAGCAAACCATCTCATACAAGGGAAGCTTGATAAGACTATGTACAGATTCCTCTGCAGAAACAATGGAGGTGAGAAGACAGTGGAATAATATATTTAAGATACTGAAAGAGAAGAACTGCCAGCCAAGAATTCTATATCATGCAAAACTGTCCTTCAAAACTAATGGAGAGATGAAAATATTTTCAAACAGACACTGAGAGAGTTGGGAATAAGAGACTGGTGCTATAAGAAATACTAAAGGGAGTACAGGCTGAAAGGAAAAGACAGGTGAAAGAGGTTTGGAGAAGATTGTAGAAGTGAAGATTATCAAGAAGGGTTAAAAGAGAGAGAAGAAAAAAATAAGATGTGACATATAAAATCCAAAAGGCAAAATGATAGAAGAAAGTACTGCCCTCACAGTAATAACACTAAATGTTAGTGGATTAAACTCCCCAATAAAAAGACACATACTGGCAGAATGGATTTAAAAACAGGACCCATCTATATGTTGTCTACAAGAAACTCACTCTAGATACAAGGACAAAGATTGGCTGAAAGTAAAAGGTTGGAAAAAGATATTTCATTCAAACAGCAACCAAAAAAAGGGTCAGTAGCTATATTAATATCAGACAAAGTAGACTTCAAAAGTAAAACAATTAAAAGAGACAAAGAAGGACACTATATATTAATAAAATGGTCAATTCATCAAGAAAACATAAAAATCATAAATATTTATGCACCAAGCCAGAGTGACCCAAAATTCATGAGGCAAACATGGAGAACACTGAAAGGAGAACTAGATAATTCCACAGTAAACTAGCTAGAGACTTCAGTACACCACTCTCATCAATGGATAGAACATCTAGACAGAGGATCAATAAGGAAACAGAGATGTTGCATTATATGATAAATTAACTAGACTTGACAGACATTTATAGAACACTACGGCCCACAACAGCAGGATACACATTTTTCTTAAGTGCTCATGGAACATTCTCTAGGATAGACCACATGTTGGGTCACAAAGCAAGTCTCAACAAATTTAAAAGTATTGACATTATAAAAAAACTTTATCAGATCAGAAGAGAACGAAGTTGGAAATAAATAACAGGAAGATTGTAAAATTCAAAAATATGTGGATACTAAACAATACACTCTTAGAAAACCAGTGGGTAATGGAAGAAATTAAAAGAGAAATTAGTAAATACCTGAAGGGAAATGACAATGAAAACACAACATATCAAAACTTATAGGATGCAGTAAAGGCAGTGTTGAGAGGGAAATTTATTGCCCTAAATGCCTATATTAAAAGAAAAGAGAGAGCAAAAATTGAGGAATTAACTGTTCACCTAGAGGAACTAGAGAAAGAACAGCAAACTAACCCCAAAGCAAACAGAAGGAAAGCAATAACAAAGATTAGAGGAAAAATAAATGAAACTGAGAGCAGGAAAAAAATAGAATCAAAAAAAGCCAGGAGCTGATTCTCTGAGAAAATAAATAAAAAAAATTGATGAACCCCTAGCTAGGTGAACAAAAAGAGAGAGAGAGAGGATGCAAATAAATGCAATCAGAAACACGAAAGGAAAAATTACTGACCCTGCAGAAATAAAGGAGATAATGAAAAAATACTATGAGCAACTATATGCTAATAAACTAGGCAACTTACATGAAATGGGCAACTTCCTAGTAAAGCATAAACTACAACATTGATGCTAGAAGAAATAGATGACCTCAACAAACCAATCACAAGTAAAGAGATTGAGTCACTCATCAAAAAGATCCCAAAAAAGAAAAGCCTGGGACTAGATGGCTTCATATGTGAATGCTACCAAGCATTCAAGGAACAATTACTACCAATCCTACTCAAACTCTTCAAAGAAATTGGAGGAGGAAAAGCTACCAAAATCATTCTATGAAGCCAGCCACCTAATACCAAAATCAGACAAAGATACTACAAAAAAAGAAAAATTATAGACCAATCTCTTTAGAGAATATAGATGAAAAAATTCTCAACAAAATACTCACAAATTGAATCCAGCAGCACATTAAAAGAATCAAACACCACAGTCAGGTGGGATTTATTCCAGGTATTCGAGGCTGTTTCAACTCAAGAAAATCAATTAATGTAATACACCACATCAATAAATCAAAGCAGAAGAACCACATGATCTTCTCAATCAATGCAGATGTGGCATTTGACAAAATTCAACATCCTTTCTTGATGAAAACACTTCAAAGTATAGAAATAGAAGGGAATTTTCTCCATATGATAAAGGAAATATATGAAAAACCCACAACTAACATCATACTCAATGGGGAGAGACTGAAAGCTTTCTCTCTAAGATCAGGAACAAGACAGGGATGCCCACTGGCACCATTGCTATTCAACATTGTGCTGGAAGTTCTAACTAGAGGAATTAGGCAAGAAATAAAATAAAGGCACCCAGATTGGAGAGGAAGAAGTAGAACTTTCATTGTTTGCAGATGACATGACTCTCTATGTAGAAAATCCAGAAAAATCTATAGCAAAGCTATTAGAGCTAATCAATGAATACAGCAAAGTGGGAGGCTATGAGATTAGCACACAAAAGTCTGTAGTGTTCTTATACACAAGTAATGTGCAACAAGAGGAAGAAATAAAAAAAATTCCATTTACAATAGCAACCAAAAGAATCAAGTATTTAGAAAAGAATTTAACCAAGGCCACAAAAGACCTATACAAAGAAAACTACAAGAAACTGCTAAAAGAAATTGAACAGGACCTAAAAACCTTGAAGAACATACCATGTTCATGGATTGGAAAACTAAATATAATTAAGATGTCAACTCCACCTAAACTGATTTATAGATTTAATGTAATTCCTATTAAAATCCCAACAACTTACTTTGCAGAAATAGAAAAACAAATAACCAAATTGATTTGGAAGGGGAAGGTGCCTGGAATAGCCAAAAATATCTTGAGAAAGAGGAATGAAGTGGGAGGTCTCACACTACCTGACTTTGAAGCATATTACAAAGCTACAGTGCTCAAAACAGCATGGTACTGTCATAAGGACAGAGAGACCAACCAATGGAATT
>KN196460.1:384252-402915 GCA_000164785.2 Choloepus hoffmanni | reverse complement strand
AAAATATCTTGAGAAAGAGGAATGAAGTGGGAGGTCTCACACTACCTGACTTTGAAGCATATTACAAAGCTACAGTGCTCAAAACAGCATGGTACTGTCATAAGGACAGAGAGACCAACCAATGGAATTGAACTGAGTGTTCAGATACAAACTCTCACATCTATGGACAATTGATCTTCGATAAGGCAGCCAAGACAAAGCAACTGGGACAGAGCAGCCTCCTCAATAAATGGTGTTTGGAGAACTGGTTATCCATTTCCAAAAGAATGAAACAGGACCCTGTTCTCACACCTTATACAAAAATTAACTCAAAATGAATCAAATACCTAAACATAGTGCTAAAACCATAAGACTCTTAGAAGAAATTGTAGGGCAATATCTTAAAGATCTTGTGATAGGAGATGGTTTTCTAGAACTTACACCCAAAGTGCAAGCAACCAAAGAAAAGATAGGCAATTGGGATCTCCTCAAAATCAAACACTTTTGTACATCAAAGAACTTTGTTAGAAAAGTAAAAAGACAGTGTACAGAATGGGAGACAATAATTGGAAACCATATATCAGATAAGGGTTTAATAACCTGAATATATAAAGCAATCCTGCAACTCAACAACAGAAAGACAAACAACCCAATTAAAAAATGGGCAAAAGACATGGACAGCTACTTTTCTGAATAGGAAATACAAATGGCTCAAAAACAATGAGAAATTGTTCAGCTTTACTGGCTATTATGGAAACATAAATCAAAGCCATAATGAGATATCATCTCACACCTACCAGAATGGCCATTATCCAAAAAACAGAAAATTACAAGTGCTGGAGAGGGTGTGGAAAAACAGGCACAATTATTCATTGTTGGTTGGAGTGTAGAATTGTGTAGCCACTCTGGAAGACAGGGTGGAGGTTCCTCAGGAAGCTAAGTAAAGATTTTCCATATAACCCAGCTATTCCATTGCTAGGTATATACTCAAAGGCACTGAAAGTTAAGACACAAATGGACATTTATAAACTGATGTTTATTCATGATTGCCAAGAGATGGAAACAGCCCAATGTCCATCAATGGATGAGTGAATAGCAAGCTGGTATATACACATGATGGAATATTATGCAGATGTAAGACAGAACAAAGACATGGAACACATAATAACACGAATGAACCTTGAGGTCATTATGCTGAGTGAAGTTAGCCAGAACAAAAGGACAAATACTCTATGGTCTCACTGTTATGAACTAACTTTAATGAACAAACTTTGAGAGTTAAATGCTGATAACACAGGCTACCAGGAGATAGAAAGAGGGTAGAGATAGGGCACTTTATGCTGAAGGACTACAGAATGTTCAGCAGGATTGATTGTATAGATCCAGAAATAGATAGCATAATACTGTGTGAAGGTAGCACAATATTGTAAGTACACTGAACAAAGATGTCCATGAGTAAAGCTGAAAGAGATGGGATAGGGGAATATATGACACAGAGGTAAAGATAGATGATAAAAGACTGGGACTGCATAACTTGGCAAAAAGTGGAGTGGCCAATGACTCTGCTAAGGTACAAATATAAAAATGTTTTTACATGTGGAAGAGCAAATGAATGTCAACCATGCAGAGTGTTGAAAAAAGGATAGTATTTGGGAAAAAACATAATGAAAGAAAACTGGAGTCTATGGTCGACAGTGACATTGTAATATGCTTTTATTAAATGTGACAAAGGTAATATACCAAAGTTAAGTGTGTATGAGAGGGGGATATAAGGGATGGATATGGGATTCTTGTTTTCTGTCCTTATTATATTGTATGAAAAAAAAAACCTTGCAGCAACTGAAGCCACGAATGGACCTAGTATTTCCCTAATTAAAGTGATTTTCATTAGAATCTGTTTCTTCCTGGCATAAAGTAACTGTTGTATCTTCCTTGGACCTACACATACATGCAATAATATGTGGGTGGGAGATATTGCTGAATGGGATTTACTTAAGTGTGAACTGCTTTTAGATTTGTTTCATAAAATGTGATCTTATAATCTTTAATTCAGTGCTAGTATTTAAAATTCATTTCTAATAAATGAGATCCTTGAACAAAACATTGATGTCAATAATTCCAAAAAGTTCAGAAAATACTTCAAATGGAAAATCATCTTATATATAGGAAATGAGAAAATAATTTCAATAAATTTATTTTTCATTCACAATGATGGATATTGCTTCAGGTTGTAATTTCCTTCCAGTTCATGAACAGTTAAAAAGTTAACTAGTTGTGTGAACCAGGGTCATAGTTTATTCCAATTACTGGACCTCACCAGAATCACCACACTCATTTTCCATCTCCCTTCACTGATCCCATCAAGGGATCATTTTGAATGGAAACCAATGAATTCCCAGAATTAAAGTTACCTGACCTCTGCCCACCTGAATGTACTGAAAATTGAAGTTAACAGGTGCAGCCAGGGACCTACTCTTCCTGTATCCTATTTTACCACTCACTAACTTGGAGTTCCAGTGGAAGCTATTCAGATCTTCATGAACACTAAGATTTTCCTTAGATATAAATTTGCAATCCATGATAAATCCAATGGAATTATAGGAATTGAAGGCAGCTGCACCTGTGTGGGAGGAAGCAGACAGCTTAAAGTGCCCTTTTTAGAAAAAAGAATATAGCCAGAATTGGCAGTTATCTAGTAAGACTACTAGTGGTAAAAGGCTTAATCCAGGTGTCCAAGAATGTAGATCATTAGACCAAAAATAAAATATAGAATAGATGCAAAATATTAATATGTTTAAAATTACATGTGACCAAATAGTTTTGCCAGATTCATCATATATGTTGAGTGACACTTTTACTGATTTTTAAATTATCTGTTTGTTGATCTCATGTCTGTAAACAGAACACTTGAGAGAACAATGCAGATAAATAAAGAATGATTATGGGTGAGATGTGAAATCAAAACTGGAACTCAACTAACAGTAAACTGAATGATTCATCATTTTGACTAAATCATTGCAAGAGAAGGAACTGGAGGAGGGTTTGCTGGGCACCACTGCTCCATAAACAATACAAGGACTGGTATTTAAAACATTGTTCTCATTTATTTAATGAATACAGATGGAAAATAGTAAGAACATCCCTTCCAATGACCATTTTACCTCCTTTTGATGATAAAGACATTTTAAGCAACTTCATAAGAATCACAAGGAGGTGCTTGGAATAACACAGAGTGAACAACATATTTTGGTCTTTATCACACTATAGAAATACATCCTTCTGTCTCCTTAAGGCTATTTACATTCTATAAAGCTGCATTGGAAAGATTTGAAAGTTTTTCATCTCTTCTGCATGTTCCATTGCCATTCATGCATGCATCTATGCTTTCATTTAACTATAGAGTCCTATTACTAGAGAAACAAAATTAACAGAATTTGAAATGTGTCTCTTCCTGTCATGTCATGGACTGAGGCCATAACGGCCAACGAGAACATGGGAGGAGTTGTGCAGATTTCACTGAGACAAAGAGCTACATTTGAGCAACAAAAGAAGTTCTCTGGGGGGTGACCCTTAAGCATAACTATAAATAGGCTTAGCTTCTTCCTGGCAGGAATGTTTCATTAGGGCAAGCCCCAAGATCAAGGGCTTGATTTATTAAACTGGGAGTCCCTTATGCTTGCAAGAATATCATGAATTCCCCAGAAGGGGAAGTTTAATTTTTCCACATTTTTCCTATATCCCTCAAGGGGACTTTGTAAATGTATTTTTATTTTCTGCCTCAAATATATGTAACAATTACACTTACTTTTTGCTCAATAATAGACTAAACCATTTTCCATACTGATGTATAATTTTTGTCGTGGGTCCTTTGAGTTTATTCTAATTTCTTCCATCAGAATCCTATCATACGCTTAGTTTGGGGGCAATTTACAGTATGGTAAATATTATTTTGATGAACATGTTTGTTCCTTCATCTTTGCTCATTTTGGGGGGTTATTTTTTTACAAAGACATTAGAAAAAGAATCGCTACTTAGAGTGTATGCATATTTTGACTTCTGAAAATATTTCCAAACTATTTTCCAAAATTGCTACTCTATTTTATATTCCCATTAATAATGAAAGACAGTTACTATTTCCACATCATTTCTCAATCAGAGGCTATTATCATTGTTTTTCTTATTTGAAATGCATTTATTTGAGGTTGAATGTATTTCTACGCAGGCCAATGTTGGGGATTTGTTTAATCATGTCCCCTTCAAAAGGCATGAACATGTCCCAACCCCTGGTACTGTGGGTATGAACCAATTTGTAAATAGAACTTTTGAAGATGTAATTAGCTAAGGCGTGCCCCATTTGTATGAAGGTAGGCATTAATCCAATATGTTTGAAGGCCTTAGATACAAAGAAATTTGGACACAGAGAAGAAATCATGGGGAGCAGCCAGGAACTGGAAGTCAACAGAACTAAGAGGAGGAAGGAGAAGACCTCACTATGTGCATTGCCAGGTGACAAAAAAATTCAGAAACCCCCAATATTGCCAGCCAGCCAGATGATAATGATCCTTGGGGAAAGCAAGTTTATTAGTCTATGAAACCATGAAACCAAGAGCCAATAAACTCCTTGTTAAGCCAAACCATTTTGTGGTATTTGTTTTAACAGCCGGGAAACAAATACAGCCTAATTATATCACTTTCCTTTTTATTGAAGTCTTCAACTTTTTTGTGTGTTTTATAAGAGTTCATAAAACACATTAGGTCTATTATACATTATTTTTCATATTTGACCTTTTTTTACCAAGATATAGTTTATCTATTATTTTATCACTGGGTTTCAGACAAAAAAAGTCTTCCATTTTTAGGGAATCAGATTTTTCCCATACTTACATCTAAGGCTTATGGATTTCAAGCCATTCTTAGAATTATCTAATGAAACCCATGTTTAAGTAAATAGTAAACATTTTTTTCAGAAATTTGAAGATTCATTTTTTTGATTTGAAGTTTTAATTCATTGGGAATAGAGATTGAATTTCAAAGAGTTTAATACTTTATTCTAGGAAATTACCATGATATAAATTATACTAGGAAAAGTACCTTCTCCAAAGAGAGGGACCAAAGAGGGTTACTGGAATCATAAATGGAAATAGTCACTGAGTACCTGACAGGTTACAGGAAATTTGTAACGTAAATTAAATGTGAAACAAAAAGGTAGTTTATACATAATCACCGTAATCATAATTCTTCTTTAGGAGTGATGAAATTGAGGCCTTAAGATTTGAGCAATTTCAATTAATTGAGATTCCAGTGTGTGCTTTTGCTCCTGTATCATGCTGCCTTTGCATACTGCTTCATCTTTTGCAAAGCATATACAAATTATAATATCATTTGATTATAACAATAACCTTTCAGTGTAATCAAGTCAAGCAGGCAAATACCAGATTTCCTAATTTTATAAATGATGAAGCTTAACCATAAACCCACATAACAATTCACTTTGTTATTTGGGAGGATATTATTTTTTATCTCTTTATCTTTGTATTTAGAGCAGTTGTAGGTTTACAGAAAAATTGTTCAGAAAGTACAGCATTCCCATATAACACCACCTCCTATACAAACACAGTTTTCTCTATTAATGTTTTTAAATAGTGCAATACATGCATCACAATTGATGAACCAATATTATTAGATTTTATTACTGGCTACAATCTATAGCTTGATTTACTGTTCAAACTTTGCTGTGTACAATTGTAAGCCTTTTTTGTTATGGCTATTTTAATTTTTGTTTTAATATTTTTGAGTTTTAAATTGTTCTGTGTAGCATATATGCAAGATAATAATTTCCCATTTTAATCAATTTAACTGTACAATTCATTGATGTGAATGACATTCACAATATTTTGCAACCATAACCACCAACCACTATTGAAACGTTAACATTTTTATTTTATTTATTTAATTAAATCATTAATTTTTGATGATTTATGTTGTATTACAAGTTTCAGCCAGAAGAATTAGGAAAAACAAAAAAAGCATCCAAATTTAAAAGGAAGAAGTAAAAACTTCCCTATTTGTAGATAATATAATCCTACATAGAGAAAACCCTGAAAAATGTACTATAAGGCTACTAGAACTAACCAATGAATCCAGAAATGTGGTAAGGTGCACTATCACATGCAAAATTCAGTATTTTTTTTTTAAGTTTGCAATAAGTATATATTTTCCCTATATGCCCCTCTATTATTGCTTCTGGTTAAAGTGTCATACATTTGTTCTAGCTCATGAAAGACATTTCTAATATTTGGGCAGCTAATCATGGACATTGCCCACCATAAGATTCACTGTTTTATACATTCCCGTCTTTTAACCTCCAACTTTCCTTCTAGTGGCATATGTGACTCTGAGGTTCCCCTTTCCACCACATTCACACACCATTCAGCACTGTTATTCTCACAATGTGCTACCAACACCTCTGTCCATTTCCAAACACTCAAGTTCAACCTAGTTGAACATTCTGCTCAAAATAAGCAACTGCTCCCCATTTTTTAGTCTGGTTCTATATCCTGGTAACTTATATTTCATGTCTATGAGTTTAAATATTATAATTAGCTCATATCAGTGAGACCCTGCAATATTTGTTCTTATGTGTCTGATTTATTTCACTCAATATGGTACCCTCAAGCTTTCTTGATCAACCCATTTTTTAAAGGCAGTTTTGTTCACACACCATCCATTCCATCCTAAGTAAATAATCAATGGTTCCCTGTATAGACACATATTTATGTGTTCATCACTATCACCACTATCTATAGAAGGACATCTCCATTTCTTAAACATGAAGAAGGAAGAGTCAAAAAAGGTAGAGAAACAAAAGAAAAAGAAAAAAGAAAGAGAAAAAAACATGACAGGAAGCAACAAAAGGAAAGATAAAATTAACTAAAGTAGAATAAACAGTCAGACATCATCACCAATGCCAAGAGTCCCATACCCCCCCCCCATGTCCCCCTCTTATATGCATTTAGCTTTGGTATATTGGCTTTGCTACATTAAAGGAAGCATAATACAATGTTTGTGTTAACTATAGTCTCTAGGTTGCATTGATTGTATTTTCCCCCAGTACCACCCTATTTTTAATACCTTGCAGGGTTGACATTCATTTGTTCTCCTGCATGTAAAAACATGTTTGTACATTTTATCACAATTGTTGAGCACTCTAGATTTCACTGAGTTATATAGTCCCAGTCTTTATCTTTCCTCTTTCCTTCTGGTGTTCCACATGCTCCTAACCTTCTTTCAACCATACTCATGGTCACCTTTGTTCAGTTTACTTACATTGCTGTGCTACTATCACCCAAAATTGTGTTCCAAACCTCTCACTCCTGTCTTTGCCTGTCTGTAGTGCTCCCTTTAGTATTTCCTGTAAAGCAGGCATCTTGTTCACAAACTCTGCCATTGTCTGTTTGTCAGAGAATATTTTAAACTCTCTCTCATATTTTAAGGACAGTTTTTCTGGATATAGGATTCTTGGTTGGTGATTTTTCTCTTTCAGTATCTTAAATATATCACACCACTTCCTTCTTGCCTCCACAGTTTCTATTGAGAAATCCACACATATACTTACGTAGCTTTCTTTGTATGTGATGGGTCACTTTTCTCTTGCTGCTTTCAGGATTCTCTCTTCGTCTTTGATGTTTGATAATCTGATTATTAGGTGTCTTCGCATAGGCCTACTCAAACTGTTCTGTTTGGTGTATGCTGCACTTCTCAGATCTGTAATTTTATGTCTTTCATTAGAGAAGGGAAATTTTCATTGATTATTCCCCCTGTTATTGCTTCTGCCCTTTTCCCTTCTCTTCTCCTTTGGGACATGCATGACATGTACATTCATGCAATTCATTTTGTCATTCAATTCCCTGAAACATTGCTCATATTTTTCCATTCTTTTCCCTATCTGTTCTTTTGTGTGTAGGATTTAAGTGTCTTGTTCTCCAGTTCCTGAGTGTTTTCTTCTGCCTCTTGAGATCTGCTGTTTTATCTTTCCATTCTGTCTTTCATCTCTTATGTTGTGCCTTTCATTTCTATAGATTCTGCCAGTTGTTTTTTCAAACTTTAAATTTCTACCTTACGTTTTCCAGTGTTTTCATTATACCCTTCATCTTTTTTGCCATATCTTCCCTAAACATGTTGAATTAATTTAGCATTAGTTGTTTCAATTATTGTATCTCAGTTGAAGTGGAAGTTTGTTCCTTTGATTGGGCCATATCTTCATTTTTCTTAGTGTACTTTGTAGTTTTCTGTTGTCTAGGCATCTGGTTTCCTTGGTTTTCCTGAATCAGGTTTTCCCAGTCCAGAACAGGTTTTCCCAGTCCAGAAAGGGGCAATATTCAGTATCAGGTTTCCCTGAGGGGTGTCTTAGAAGATTGACACACCCTGTGAGTCCTCTAGTCACTGTGTTTTTCATAACCTGCACAGCAGATGGCACCTGTCAGCCTGTCACTCCTCACTGGTGTGAGCAGTGTGGCCCCCCTGGTTTCTCTTTTTGCTCTTTTCCCCCAGGCTCTGGGATCTGGTTCTGAATGGAAGGCCAGTAGTAGAACTGGGAACCACCTCTTTCTTCTTAGGGAAGATACACACCTTAGAGAGTTACCATCTGCATTTAAATAGAATTTTTGTCTCTCTGTCTCTGCTATCTCCACCCTTTTCTGGGTCAGTGTTCTGCAAACTGAAAATGACTGATGTTTTCTCCACTGAGCCACTCAGGTTGAGACAGAGAAAAGGGGACAGAAAACCTCCTTTCAGAGCCAGTACACAGACCCCCAATTTCACTCATCAACCCAAGGTAACACCTGATCTTCTGGGCTCCCCCTCCTGGGACAGCAGAGTCTTCTGGTTCTTTAAGGTAAGTCATTACTAAAATCCTCTGCCTGCTTGCTAGGGATTTGTAGCTTGTATCAAGCAGTCCACATTTGTTAATTAAAACCCCAATTGGAGCTGGACTGAGGTATATTTGCTTGTTCAGAGAGTGATGTTTACTACCACAGTGAGGTTTTGCAGTTCAGCCTGCTGAGGGAGAACGAGGCTGCTGGTGTGGTTCTAGAGCTTTTGCTTACAGATTTTAAGCTGTAATCTCAGGCATTCCTCCAATCCAGGTTGGTGTACAATGTGTGGACAGTCACAGTTGTCCCCCAGCAGTTATTCTAGATTATTTACTAGTTGTTCCTCACTGTTTATTAATTGTTCCAGGGGACTAACTAACTTCCACTCCTCTCTATGCTGCCATCTTGTCACCAATCCAGTAGTGTTTTTATACACTAATAATGAAATAACTAATCTGAAATGAAGAACATATTACATTTCCAACAGCAACAAATAGATTCAGTTATCTAGTTATAAATTTAACCAAGGATGTAAAGGATTTTTACACAGAAAACAATAAAACATGGCTGAAAGAAATTAAAGAAGATGGAAATAAATGGCAGTATATTCCATGTTCTTGGATTGGAAGACTAACAATTGTTAAGATGCCAATTTTTCCCAAAGTGATTTACACATTCAACACAATCCCAATCAAACTTCCAATAAGTTTTGCAAGTAGGTATCCAGTTATTATATCCCAAGTTGTTGAAAAGATTATTCACTCCTAATCAGATGGTCTTCCTACCTTTGTCTAAAGTAAATTGGCTACAGATGCATGGGTTTATTTCTAAACTCTCAATTCTATTCCTTTGGTCTATATGTCTACCATTCTATCAGTAACAAAATGTTCCAATTACTGTAGCTGTGAAATAATTTTTGTAATTAGGAATTATGCATCATCCAACTTTTCTTTTCTTTTTCAAGATTGCTTTGGCAATTTGGGATATTTTGCAATTCCATATGAATTTCAAGGTGACCTTTTCTGTTTCTGAAAAATAAAAGAAAGAATATTGATTGGGATTGCATTGAATCAGTACATTGCAGTGGACTGTATTGATGTCTTAACCCTATGAAGTCTTCTAAATCTTAAGCATGGGATGTCATATAATTTCCATAAAAGATAATAACAATAGGTAACTACTCTTTTTATGAAGTCAAATAAAAACTCTGGGAAATTTAAGCTGGGATAGAAAGGATGATCAAGAGTTACCAAGCTGAAAAGGGTAAAAATAATATTTATGCAATGATCATGGTGAGAAATATCTTGGCATGGATGGAAATCTGAAATAAAACCCATTTGTTTTAAGTGTAGCAGTGAAGTTGGCAAGGGATGCAAGACAAGATTGGAAAGATGGGCAAAGTCTTATTGGTAACTTTAACAATTAAATTTATCCCAAGAGAAATTGGGGGGCACTAGTATGCTTTTATCAGGAAAATTTTTGCTCCTATTTACATTTCAGAAAGATTACTCTAGCTGCTATGTGAAGAATGGATTGGTGAAGAAGAAAAAGTAGATTTAGATAACCCCAGAAAGATGCTGTTGGAGATGTTTAAGGGAGAGTTTATGATGACCTAGGCTATGGCAAGAAACATATTAATTAATAAGAAATCCATAATAGATTGGATAGCTGAGGGTTGAGGCCCTACGATGAATAGATTCACCTATTCCATGTTTTCCTGAGTGAATTAATCTCCCCTTCGTTGACTTCTGGGCTGTCTTTATTATTAATGATTTTCCTCAAGTGCACTGTAATTTTAACATGCTATCTGAAAAGTAATTGAAGTGGTTTCCTCTCTTCTTCCAGGGCTCACTCCTTTTTGCTTCAACCAGCCCCCAGGAAACTCTACCCCAAAATAGGACTTCCATAAACATTCAATAATAGTTTCTACAACTCTAGGCTCTCACACATAAATCTTTAGCTCATACCAGATTCAAAGGACCTCAAGACTTAACTTTTCCCCTCAAGTTCTGAGACCTATCACTTGTGAGACCAAATGCATTCCTCCACAGTCATAAAACTTTTTCACAGTCTTATGATAATGCATAGACCCCCAATTCCTCATCCCACACTCATCCATATAGTCCTACTTTAGCATATCTAGAACACTGTAATTATTAATTCTTAGGAAAGTATAATAAGCAAAGTTTCAGCCACCAAAGCAGGAATTAAGAAGAGAAAATTTCAGTTATTTAAGAGTTCTTTTGGGAAAAACAAGATTGTTATAGATTTAAGGGATTAAATTTAAGCCCCACAGTAAACACAAAGAAAGTATCAGAGAATATGACCATAGAGATGAAAAGTAGAGTATAGGTTATGAGAAGTGGGGGGAGGGGCAATGGGGAGTTAAGAAATGAGTGTAGTGCTGCTGTTTGGGGTGAAGAGAAATTTCTAGTAATGGATGGTGGGAAGATGATAACATTGCAACATTCTAACTGTGATTAATCTCACTAATGGAATGCTAGGGCGGGGTTGGAATGGAAAGATTTAGGCTGTATATATGTTTCCACAATTGAAAAAGAAAGAAAAAAACAGTCTAAATAGATCATGACAATTAATTGCCAAGGATGATCCTTGATGAGATCTGAGGATGGAGGAGAGGAGGCTCAAAGGGAACAGCTGGGGCATAAGAAAAAAAAAAGAAGTATAAAATGTAAGCTTTGTATCAATGTTGAATTTCTTGAACTTCTTAGCTGCACTTAATGGGATTGCATAAAAGAATGTTCTTGTTCATAGGAATTGTAGATGTGAATTATATTGTTTGTTCAAGGATGTGTGCAGCTTGCCCTCATAAGTTCAGAAGACACCAATAGATGATGGATGATAGATAGGGAGGGAGGGAGGGAAAGAAAGAAATGGTGACAGAGAGGATATTAAAGTAGGTGGATTGGGGTATCGGGGGAGCAGGGTCAGGGTATGCTGGAGTTCTGTGTATGGGTTTTGTATTGTTTTTGCAACTGTTCCTCTAAGTTTGAATTTATTTCAAAATAAAATTAAAAACAAAACAAATAAGAAGAGTTCTTTTGGGGATCATATAAATTGGATAAGAACATGTTGTTCTTCAAAATATCACTGTGGAAGGTCCACCTAGAACTGATTCCAGTTACCATTTGAGATCTCTTTCTCCTAATAAGGAAATCTTGGACCACAAACATTCTCATAATATTCAGCATAATATTCATCCCCAAATACCTTTATTTCTAAGTCCTCAAGTACTGAAATGACTTCATATGTGCCTTTGACCACAGTAAAGCCACACTAGAGCGGAGGTGACATATGATCTTCACTCCTACCTGGAAAGGACAGAATAAGGAACCTGTTGTCAGTTTATGTTGTCTATTTCTTGTGATATATGAGCTCTGCAATCCATAGCCTCATGGATCACCAACTGTCCCTAGTCAGAAAGGGTAAGCTTGAGTGTAGGAAGACATAAATTTATATGGTATCCCCAAAATGTAAAACATCCTGCCTTGACCATTGAATCACTTGAGTGTGTATGTGCATGTGTGATGGACACAGCTTTTTATCCCCTAACAAGTCAGTTGTCATAAGTCTTTTACTTTTTATTCCAGAGCCATAGAATCTATTGGTATTTCCCATACCATAGATGTTTTGGATGGTGGCAAGTATATGGGGTGTTTTCCAGCTACTGTTGTCTGGTTTAAAGTGAGAAAAAGAAGAGTTTTCCACATAACCCCATGCTCCCATAAAAGCACGAATGTTAGAAGAAACCAGTGTCAGTGTAGAAATGGATCAGCACAATTTGCTGATCTATGGTTTTAGCATGCTTTACAACGACTGAGGAGTAGATAATGGTGACAAAATTTTAAGAATTAAAAATGTAACTTTAATCATTAATCATAAGCTACTGATTTGCAGTTTTCTTTTTTTAATTTAGCATGACTATTTCTTCCCCAGACAGGGACACGAAGGCTTCTGGGTGTTTCTGGTCACATGAATGATATGCAGACCTACATCTACCACACAGGTTAATATTGTGTGGCTACCCTGGACATAGGTGTGTAAGGCTGCCCCTCTCTATGTTGGACGTTGGAGGGCATTTCAGGATGTTCTTAGCTAAGCCCTGACTGGCATGAGCCCTTCTTGATACAGCATTCTTCCGAAGCAATAAATGCCATTTCATTGAAAAGGCCTGGTTTATTGACAAGGGATAGGACTAAATCTGTCTGGGGAGGATGTGGTCACTGGGGCCTTGCCATCCACAGATTTGGATGAAGTCATAGCACCTAGGGGTGAAGAGGATAATCCTAAACATATTTTTAAACTTTTATTTTTCACCTGGGTATAGGACCTCAGATGCAGAGCCCCAGGGCAGAAAGTTTTTCTAATCCCCCTATTGTCTGAAAGGAGGAGGAAAGGCTTAGCAAAAGAGAGGTCATTAAAGTGATTATAACTGCATCTCCAGTTCACAACATCCAATGAATATATATGCATATATGCATCTCCTTGAGGCTGCAGGTTCCATTTCAGCTCTGCCTGCCCCATACCTTGCACACTCTTAAGGATTTGGCTGATATTTGTGGAGATGCTTCTGAGATGCTCCTATTGATTTTTATTTTCCTTCTTCTGCAGCTTCCTCTCTCTGCATGTAATTTGGATTTTCCAAACTGCTTCTTAAGAATGAAACCCAGTGTATTTAAGGATGGAGATATGATTATTGCTGGGTTTTTTCCCCTTTATACATTTCTAGCAGAAAACAGGAACACTAAGCCTAGAAGGAAAGCTTATTTCCAGCAGTAAGCGCCTTTTTCATTTATTTTCTGCTTGATTATTATTCTGAATGCTGTCTAGGCAATTGGTGGGTGGCTCAATCAACACACTCTGCCTCACTTGACATCCCCTTCCCTGCTGCACCACCACATCCCAGAATATCCATAATTAATTTTGTCTCTTCCCATTGCTTTTTTTTCCCAAAGGGTAACTAGAGTATTGTATTTTTCTTCCTTTTAGTACCTATGACTTCCTCTATTCCATTTCTAGAATCTAAGTGAGACAGCCCTCTCCACCACACTCCACCATCTGTGCCTCTACCCCTGCCTTGTCTGCCACATGTAGTGGATCAAGTGATATTCCTTAGGAAAACATCCACTGGCATTTTCATTTGCTAAGAGCTACAGAAAAAATGTAACTTCCCAAACTCTAGGGTCTACTAATGCTTCTTTCCTGAAGTGTATAATTGCTAATATTCCTACAAAGATGCCACCGGCATCTGGGTCCCACTTGCCTGGACAGACTTCTTACTGTAGATATCTGGTTACTCCTTAAAATCTCTCTATATTGTAGCCTGCCAGGGATCCTCAAAGCCTGTTTGAGCTGCAAGCCAGGCCAGGAGTAAGAGATGAATTATCTGTGAGATATTTTCCACTGTAATTTGATTCTGATTTACTTGGACTGGTAAACTACCCCTCTTTTAAGATTTCTCTTACATTGGTTGTATATGTGATGGTCAATTTAATAAGTCAATAAAGTAAATGATCAGAGGATTACAGCAGATAGTTTCTGTTTATGTGAGAAGAGCAGATTTCCCTGAAGAAAATGATGGCTTATTGCTTTTATCAGTGTGCCAGAAGCACATGTTTTGCTAGCAGCTGGGCACATTTGTGGTAGTGCATGGCAGGCTTAGGAATTTGGGATCTCTTTCTGCTGTGGAAGGATTTTGTACCTGTCTTTTATTCCTTTTCATTTCCAGATGTTTTTCTGTTTTTTTTTTTTTCATTCTTTGACATTCCTCCAATGTTTCCCTGCTTATTTCATTTCCATAATTTTAAAAACTGTATTTTCCACATTGTCATCAGTGTCTGTAATGCACAGACCTCATCCTGACAGCTGCTGCTGATTGCTGTCTCTCAGCCAGTGTCAGGGCTGCAGGAGTAGAGGGCGGGGGATTCATTGACATTCTGGTTTGAATCCCCTGTAGCAGAAGGCATGTTTGACTCACATATCCCAGTTTGTTTTAAGGACCTTGTAAGGTGGTGAAAAGAGATTGTGTACTGTCATGGGGGGAGAAACTAAATGCTTTTCATCCTGTCCTCTGCTCTCCACTCAAACTACCTCAGGGAAATGTGCTCTTCTGAGGCAGGTGGGTAGAAACCCTGTCTGACACTTGACAGCACACACTTGCAAGTACATAAGGCTTTCTTATCTGGGCTGACTTATCCTAAAGACTCAGAAGGCAGTGTGCCCAGGGCTCATAGGACTTTAGGGGATCAAGAAAATGCTTTCATGTCCTTTAAAATCAGAGGGAAAAATGATTCTTTGGTCAAAGAAAATGTTTTAATATATAGTATTAATATGTTTGTCTTTATACCAACTCAGTCAGGAAATAGATTGTTTAATGTTTATTTATGGAAGAAAAGTCTCATGAAGGCAAAAGTTTCTCATGCCCTGAAAGTCACAGTGAAGTGCTGATCATATTCTTTACTGTTCTGTGCACAAATATGAGAATATTACAAGGGTGAGATCATTTTACCCTCATTCCTCTTTAAAATGGTTTTCTTATAAATCAAGATGTTATAAATATATTTTATAGAAATATATTTCTACCATGGTAATTCTTGTGCTTATGTAGTATTATAATATTAGTTTTAACACAATCTTAATCTAACAACAAATTTTGTATTTTTATTGATTTGTAATATTTTGTTACTGTAATTAAGAATATGTGAGCATACTAGTAGATAGATCTTTACAATCTACTATGAGAAAAGCAAATGCAATCTTTGGAGAGAATGGTTGAATGAAAGGCTAAGTATGTTTTAAAGGTTTTTTTAAGTGTATTGTCAAAGAACCCTCTAAAAATGCATTAATTGGTACTTTCACTCTCCATGAAGCAGTGTATCTACTTCACTCACATTTTTTTAAATACTTGGACAAATTTATATAAGAAAATGATGACTCATTGATTATATTTGCATTCATTTTATTGATAGTTGGATTGATTATATTTTCTAGTGCTAACTGACCTTAAGAATATACTGTTTGACGTTTTGCCTTTTGTGCCTTTAGCCATTTTTCTATTCGATTATACACCTTTTCATTTTAAGAAACATTTTACTTATGGAAAATAACAAGTGTTTGATTACTAAAAAAATCATTTTATAGGCTTGTTCCTTGTTTTAAATATATTTGCATATGGCATATTTAAGATTAAAAAAAGCAAAATTTCATGTGGTTTAAAATCTAATCATCTTATCCCTTCTTCTTTTGTTGCCATGTCTTCCCAATATACAATTTTATAGAAAGAAGTGTTAAATCTTGCACTTTTTCTCTATGAAAAACAGAAAGTTTTGGCCTCAAGTATGAAGTAGTTTACCTTGATTTTATATTCCAAAATGACTTACATATACCACTAATTAAATGATTCATTATTCTTCTACTCGTTTTCAATACCATCTTTATGATGCATGAAATGTTTACTTATACACAATAGTTTCTCTATTTTCTATTCTGTCCTAGTGACATTGCAAGTGCCATTAACATCCTGTTTAAAATATTGTGACTGATTAATAATTGCAATTATTTGTTCTGCTAAATCAAATTCTCCCTTTATTTTTCTGAACTTTCCATGCTTCCAGAAAACCTCTAAAGCCATATTAATACAACCTTAAAAAATTCCCCTTGAAACTTTTTTAACTATTTATTGTTGTAACATATACACAACTCAAAATTTTCCTTTTTAAGCCCTTTCAAATTTACAGTTCAGATGTATTACTGTCATTCACAATATTATGCTACCCTCACTGACATCTGTTGCCCCAACATTTCGTCACCTCAAACAGAAACTCTGCACCCTCAAAGCAATAATTCCCCTTTCCACTCATTCCCTGAACCCTGGTAACATGTAATCAATTCTCTGTGTTAACTTTTATAGAAATTTTTGTAGACTATTGACATCTTGGTAATATTGTTTTAAAGCTTTTATGTTCATCAATAGAGATTTATGGTCTTGTCCACAGGAGTCAGGGCAATTTTTACAACTATTGCTATCATACATAGTTCCCATAAAGATTTTATAAGTTATTGGTGTTACATTAAAAAGCCATTGACAGTCATATGCTTGGTTGACTATCTCCTTATTGATTACAATTGCTTTTCACATTTTCTCTTGGATTTCGCATGTGGACAGTCATCTTCTCAGCAAAATACTGTGGCTTGTTCTTCCTTTTCCAGTTTTCTTTTTCATTTTTTTTTTGTCCTGTTAATTTTTTTTTTTGTCTGTTAATTTTTTTTTTTTTTGTATAAGCTGATAGGTTAGCAATTCCAGGATTGTACTGTGTAATTCTGGCATTAAAAGAACTTATTATTGAGGCGGGGCAAGATGGCGGACTGGTGAGCTGTATGTTTTAGTTACTCCTCCAGGAAAGTAGGCAGAAAGCCAGAAACTGCGTGGACTGGACACCACAGAGCAATCTGACTTTGGGCATACTTCACACAACATTCATGAAAACGTCGAACTGCTGAGATCAGCGAAATCTGTAAGTTTTTGCGGCCAAGGGACCCGTGTCCCTCCCTGCCAGGTTCAGTCCCGTGGGAGGAGGGGCTGTCAGCTCCGGGAAGGAGAAGGGAGAACTGCAGTGGCAGCCCTTATCGGAAACTCATTCTACTGATCCAAACTCCAACCATAGATAGACTGAGACCAGACACCAGAGAATCTGAGAGCAGCCAGCTCAGCAGAGAGGAGACAGGCATAGAAAAAACACAACACGAAAAACTCCAAAATAAAAGCGGAGGATTTTTGGAGTTCTGGTGAACATAGAAAGGGGAAGGGCAGAGCTCAGGCTCCGAGGTGCATATGCAAATCCCAAAGAAAAGCTGATCTCTCTGCCCTGTGGACCTTTCCTTAATGGCCCTAAGTGCTTTGTCTCATAGCATTTCAATAACCCATTAGATCTCTGAGGAGGGCCCTTTTTTTTTTTTTAATCCTTTTTTCTTTTTCTAAAACAATTACCCTAAGAAGCCCAATACAGAAAGCTTCAAAGACTTGTAATTTGGGCAGGTCAACTCAAGTGCAGAACTAAGAGAGCTCTGAGACAAAAGGCAATAATCCAGTGGCTGAGAAAATTCACTAAACACCACAACTTCCCAAGAAAAGGGGGGTGTCCGCTCACAGCCATCATCCTGGTGGACAGGAAACACTCCTGCCCATCGCCAGCCCCATAGCCCAGAGCTGCCCCAGACAACCCAGTGTGACGGAAGTGCTTCAAATAACAGGCACATACCACAAAACTGGGTGTGGACATTAGCCTTCCCTGCACCCTCAGCTGGTTGTCTCAGAGTTGGGAAGGTAGAGCAGTGTGAATTAACAAAGCCCCATTCAGCCATCATTTCAGCAGACTGGGAGCCTCCCTACACAGCCCAGCAGCCCAGAACTGCCCTGGGGGGACGGCACTCACCTGTGACATAGCACAGTCATCCCTCAACAGAGGACCCGGGGTGCACAGCCTGGAAGAGGGGCCCACTTGTAAGTCTCAGGAGCCATACGCCAATACCAAGGACTTGTGGGTCATTGGCAGAGACAAACTGTGGCAGGAATGAACTGAAGGATTAGACTATTGCAGCAGCTTTAAAACTCTAGGATCACCAGGGAGATTTGATTGTTAGGGCCACCCCCCCTCCTGACTGCCCAGAAACACGCTCCATATACAGGGCAGGCAACACCAACTACACACGCAAGCTTGGTACACCAATTGGACCCCCCCAGACTCACTCCCCCACTCACCAAAACGGCTAAGCAGGGGAGAACTGGCTTGTGGTG
>KN196460.1:349962-378512 GCA_000164785.2 Choloepus hoffmanni | reverse complement strand
AGTGTTATTTTTGTGTGTGTGCTAATGAAGGTGTCAGGGATTGATTTAGGTGATGAACGTACAACTATGTAATGGTACTATAAACAATCGAAAGTACGATTTGTTTTGTATGACTGCATGGTATGTGAATATATCTCAATAAAATGAAGATTAAAAAAAAAGAACTTATTATTAATCTTGAATGAAATGGGAATGCCTCATGCTCAGGGATTCTTTAAGCAATTTTCATCCCACAGTACCTGAGGGAGATATGCATCAATATACTTGGCTAACAGTGTCAGTACATTCAGATCTGGAAGGGGGAGAGGATCCCACTGTGCAGATCAACCCCTGTGTGGGGGTGATCCCGCCATGCCTGACTCTCACCAATATCCAATTGTGATTCACTGTCTTTACATTTAGCAAAGTCTAGATTCTGACTGTGAGAGGGGTTTTGTTTACAGTCATATTAAGGAAGAGCACTTCTCCTAAACTAATATGTTCAGTTAGAAATATATGTTGAATTTTATGAAATACTTTATCTAATTCAATGAGCAAATGTTTTTTTCAAACCTTGCAGAAATGATATAGCCTATAGTAAACAATGATCCAATTTGCTAGTAGTTTCTTTAAGATGGTTCTTCACTCACATTTTTTATTTCCCCTTGGTCAAGCTTATGGTGTTCCTTCTTCTTCTATATTTTGGAAGAGTTTCCCCCCTAGAGTAAATATCTATTTCTTAAGTTTTAGAAACAACACATCCATGAAACTATCCATCCTGTATATTTGGAATTTTGTTTCTTAAAAATTCTCTTGATAACTTCCCTCATCATTGGTATAATATTCTCTCTTTATTTGATATCTCATAAAGATTGTTAATTATATTTCCTTTTGGAGAAATGAACAGTACTTTCATTGATATCTTAAAGGGTATTAACATTTAATTATGCACAATGTTCTCCTAATGGTTATAAAATTGCTTCTGCAACTTAATTCGCTGTTTCTTCCTCTTATATAATGTTGCCAATGCTTGTTTTCCTTATTTTTTCCTTTCCTGGAAAGTCTGGATCATATAATTTTAGTGACCTTTCAAACAAAATTGATCTCCGCATTGTTTGCCTTTAGCTCCTATTTTATGTCTGTGATGCACTCTTATTGTGCTTTAATAGTTTCTAATTTATTACTCTAACTTATTTTAAACATATTTATTTCTCCTATTCCCCTTGAATTTCCCCTTTCGAGTTGAAGATTTATTCACTTCCTTTGATTCCTGTGACTCAAGAATTGTTCATGGGTATGATTATTGTTTAGTAAGTTGCCTCATTTGTTTACTGCATTTTGGTATTTAATGAGAACTCTTTGTGGCTAAATGAACTGGATTCCAAATCTGCCTTCTCTTTTGATGAGCCCCTGAATGGCCATTTCTGTTGCTGGTCAAAGCATATCTCTTCTCTGATAGCTTTAATAATTCAGTAATTGCTCCTAATGTAGAACTTGCTTGGTGGACAAGGACTGGACTTAATTTTCTGCTTTTATGGCAGAAAGTATGAAATTTGTATGTGGACATTCATGCATGTGTGTCTGAATGCATGTGAGATACACAAATATATAAGAAGTCAAGATTAACCATTAAGCACATTTCAAACAGAGTTTTTTTGGTAAAACTGAGAAGTTATGTTGAATTATGTCACTGTGGTTTTATTTATGTCCACTTGACTTCATATTTTTCAAACTCTTTATTTGTGATATATTACTGATACATGTTTTTTATTTTGTTATTTACTTATTTTTATTGTGGCAACATATGTAGCTTATAAAATTTGATTTTAACCATTTTAAATGTATGATCATACAGCAATTACTTGTTATGATATTGTGCTAATGCTTTTTAAACCCTAGCTACTTCTTACTTCTTTATTTTTTTGCCTTGAGATAACTTTGTGTGTGGAAGTATTAATAGTTTCATAGTGTGGATGGATTTATTTTTGTGAATATTTTGTGAAATATCATGGATAATACTTAGTATTTTGTTTTCTATGTTCAATGTTGATTTCATATATCTTCTGTGCATGGAATAGCACTGAATATTGAAAAAATGATTTAAATAATTAAAATGGTATGGATGACTTTATCTTTGGTTCTCATTTTATGTCTGTCATGTTCTTGTTTTTTAACTTCAATTCTTATTGTGATATACCCACATACAATATAATCCATTCATAGTATACGTCTCACCTTATCATTACCTAGTTTTGCAATCAACATCACAATCATTTTTAGAACAGTTTCATTACTCCAAAAAGAAAAATAATAAATAGACATAAAGAAAGAAAACCCAGAGCACCCTACACCCTTTATCCCCCAATTATTGAACCCTAGCATTGGTGTGGTACATTTGTTACAGTTGATGAAAGAATACTAAGACATTACTGTTAACCATAGTCCATATTTTGCAACAGGTACTTATTCCCCATATATATACTACTGTATTATTAACTCTTTGTATAAGGGTCATATATTTATACCAGTTCATGAAAATACTTATTTATATTTGTAATGCTAGTCATGCACATCATCCACCACAACTTTCTCTGGGTTATACAACCCTGTATTTTAATTTCTGGCTTTCCTTCTAGTGACGTACATGACTCTTATCAATGCCTTTCAATGATATTCTCCTACAATTCAACACTATTACTTAAAACCCCAATAAGGAGCTACCATTACTTCTGTCCATTTCCAATCATTTAAGTTCAGCCTCATTAAAAATTCTGTACTTGTTAGGAAAATGGTCCCCATTCTCTAGTTTAATTCTATCTCTTGATTTCCTATATTCTAAATTTATGACTATGAGTTAACAAGTTCTAATTAGTTCATATTTGTGAAATCATACACTATTTCTCCTTTAGTGTCTGGCTTATTTCACTCAGCATTATGTCCTCAAGGTACATCCATGTTTTCACATGCTTCATGACTTCATTTTTACTTACTGCTGAGTAATACTGCATCATATGTATATATCACATTTTGTTTATCCATTCATCAGTTGTTGGATCCTTGGATTGTTTGTATCTTTTGTCAATTGTAAATAATGCTGCTGTGAACATTGGTGTGCAAATGTCTATTTGTGTCCCTGCTTTCAGTTCTTCTGGCTATATATTGAGTAGCAGAAATATCGGGTGGTAGGATAACTCAATATTTAGTTTTCTGAAGAACCACCAAACAATCCCACAGTGCTGTACCATGCTACATTCCCACTAACAGTGAATAAGTGTTCCTATTTCTCCACATCATCTCCAGTCCTTGTAGTTTCCTGTTTAATAATGGCCATTCTAATGGGTGCAAGGTGATATCACAAAGGTGGCTTTTATTTGCATTTCCATAATAGTAAGCAAATGTAAGCACCTTTTCATGTGCTTTTTAGCCATTCGTATTTCCCACTTGATAAAATGTCTATTCATATCTTTTTTCCATTTTGTAATTGGGATGTTTGTCTTTTTACTGTGGGGTTGAAGGATTTCTTTATATATTCTGGATATCAAACCCTCATCAAATACATAATTATCTTAAAATATTTTCTCCCATTGAGTCAGCTGACTTTTCAACTTTTTCAAAAAAGTCCTTTGAAGCACTGAAGCATTCATTTTAATGCAATTTTATTGAGGTATATTCACATACCAGATAATCATCCAAAGTGTACAATCAGTGCTTCACAGTGTCATCATATAGTTGTGCATGCATCACTGGATCAGTTTTTGAACATTGTCATTACTCCAAAAAATAAAAAATTAGAATAAAAATACAAAGACAACCAAACGTCCCCTACCCCTTAACCCTCCAATTTTTTTATTTATTTTTGTCTTTGTTTCCTTACTTATCTGTCCATACACTGGATAAAGGGAGTGTCCATCACAAAGTTTTCACAATTACACAGTAACACATTCAGATCTATATAGTTACACAATCATCTTTAAGAATCAATGTATTTCCTTCTAGTTATTTACAATTCACTAAAAACACCAAAGGGATATCTATGTAATGCATAAGAATTACCTCCAGAATGACCTCTTAAATCTATTTGAATTTCTCAGCCACTGAAACTCTATTTTGTTTCATTTTTCTTCCCCATTTTGGTCCAAGAAGTCTTTCTCAGTCCAGGATGCCAGTAACAGGCTTATTTCCAGGAGTCATGTCCCATGTTGCTAGAGAGACATTCACCCCTGTGAGTCATGTCCCATGTAGGGAGGAGGGCAGTGAGTTTCCCTGCAGAGTTGGCTTAGAGAAAGGTCACATCTGAGCAATAAAAGAGTTTCTCTAGGAGTGACTCAGGCATAATTATAAATAGGCTTTACTTCTCCTTTGCAGGAATGTGTCTCATAAGGGCAAGCACCAAGATCAAGGGGATGGCCTATTAAATTGGTAGTCACCAATGCTTGTGAGAATATCAGTCATTCCCCAGGTGGGGAAGTTTCATAGTTCCACATTTTCCCCAGTCCTTCAAGTGGGCTTTGCAAATGCTTTTTGTTCTCGGCTCAAATTATTCTGGGATGAATCTAGCATCACACTATCTTGTACAAACCAACAAGTTCTCACTCCCTATTCAAGTTTCCATGTAACTATGGTGTTCAAATAAACTGACTTTACATGTTAAATCAGACAGTGTGCTAGAGAAGATATAAATTTTGCACCAAATAACCATCTTTTCCTTTGATCTACACAGAAATTGAAGTTTTCAAATGCCATCAATATTGTCCTTAACACTTTAGTCTGATTTGCCTTAGTCCTAACCCAGTCAGCTTCATTCATGTCTTTAATTGAAAACAGATCTCTTTTTTACTTTCTTAGTAGTAGCTGTGTGGGGTGATACTGACTTTCATAGCTGCAAAACTCTAGTCTGTGTCTCAGGTGTCACACAGATATGCAAAGTTCCTGGGAATGACCGGGTTTTACACAATAAAACCAGCACATCAGAATTTAGAAGTAACCGTAACAACTCAGGAATAGATGTAACTGCTGTCAGAGCTTACAGTTTAGGACCCTTTACAATAATCCTTCCCCTGATAACATATGCTCTCAAGTTAAATTCTCATTGTTTGCATTTTATATTTTTTCCACATTAGTGAGGCATTATAATATTGATCTTTTCATTTCTGGCTTATTTCATTCAACATACTGTCCTCAAGATTCATTCATTTAGTTGAATGCTGCACAATTTCATTCTTTCTTGCTGCCACTCATTACTCCATTGTATATACACACCGCAAGGTCACCCTTCTGCTCATCAGTTGATGTACCTTTAGTTCACCTGCATCCATTGAAAATCATGAATACTACTGCCATAAATACCCATGTGAAAATGTCCACTCATGTCCCCATTTTTGGTTCTTCCAAGTATATGCCTAATAATGGGGTTGCAAGATCACATAGTATTCTTGGACTTCTGTGGAACCACCACACTGCTTTCCAAAGGGGCCACACCATTCTACTTCCATACAAACAGTGAATAGTTATATCACTCCACATTTTCTACAGAACTTTTATCTTTCTCTTCATTTTTAAGCAGTTTATGCAGACACCATACAATATATCCTAAGTAAGCAATCAATGGTTCCTGGTATAATCACATAGTTATTCATTCACCACCCCAATCTATATGAGGATACTTCCATTTCTTCCACAAAGAAAGAAGAAGAGGAAAAAATTGAAGGATAAATAATTAAAATGTAAAACAAAAGGAGAAACCACAATACCAAGACTCCTATACCCCCCAACCTTATATCCCCATCTTATTGAAATTTAGCTTTTGTATACTGCCTTTGTTACAGTTCATGGAAGTATATTACAATGTTACCGTTAACTATAGACTAATTTGCATTGATTGTATTTTTCCATATACCATCCAACTATTAACATCTTGCAATATTGACATTCATTTGTTCTCCTTCATATAAAGTCATTCTTCTATTTGTCCATTTAATCATCATCATTGTCCCCTCTAAGTTTTGCTAGGTTATACAGTCTCAGTCCTTGTCACCTATCCTTTCTTCTAGTGGCATACATGCCCCTAGCCTTCCTCTTCCAAGCCTATTCACATTCAGCTTTGATCACTGTACTTACAGCAGTGTGCTACCATCTACCATTTTGTCTTTTGGATTTAATTTGTCCTATATTATTTTGTTTTTTTTCCCTCTCTCTCTTTTACCATTGCTGATCGTCTTCATTTCTGTAGTCTTCTTCAAACCTCTCTCTCCTGTCATTTCCTATCAGTCTGTAGCTCTCCATTCAGTATTTCTTATAGAGCAGGTCTCTTATTCACAAACTCACACAGTGTCTGTTTGTCTGAAAATATTTTAAACTCTCCCTCATTTTTGAAGGATAGTTTTTCTGGATATAGAACTCTTGGTTGGTAGTCCTTCTCATTCAGTATCTTAAATATATTATACCACTGCCTTCTCTCCTCCATGGTTTCTGCTGAGAAATCTGCCCAGAGTCCTATCAAGCTTCCCTTTTATGTGACGGATAACTTTTCTCTTGCTGCTTTCAGAATGATCTCTGTTTTGACATTCAACAATCTGATTAGTGTCTTGGAGTAGGTCTATTTCAATCTGTTCTGTTTGGAGTATGCTGTGCTCCTTGGATCTTTAATTTTATGACTTTCATAAGAGAAGGGAAATTTTCAGTGATTATTTCCTTCATTACTGTTTCTACCCCTTTTCCCTTCTCTTCTACTCCTGAGACACCCATGACATCACGCACTTCATGTTATCATTCAGTTCCCTGACACCCTGCTCATATTTTTCTATTCTCTTCACTATCTGTTCTTTTTTGTTTAGGATTCTTGATGTCTTGTCCTCTAGTTCATTAATCCTTTCTTCTGCCTCTTCAAATTTGCTGTTGCAAGTCTTCATTTTGTTTTTCATCTCTTCTATTATTCCTTTCATTCCATTAAGTTGTGCCATTTGTTCTCACATACCTTTGAGTTCTTTGTTCACCATGTCTTCTCAACATTCTTGATGAATTTTGCCATATTTTCCCCCAACTCATTGATTTGATTTTTGATGTTATTTTCCATGATTGTTTGAACATTTTTATTTAGTTGTTTCAATTCCTGTATCTTATTTGAAGTGTTAGTTTTTCCCTTTGACTGGGTCATGTCTTTGTTTCTCCTAGTTTGACATAATTTTTTGCTGTCTAGGCATGCAGTTTCCTTGATTACTTTATTCTAGAGGTCATTTAACATTTTTTCTTTGGTTTTCTTGCTTGTTGGCTTTGTTCTCCATCCCCTCTTTTGAACACAGTTCAACTTTTCTAGACCTAAACTGCCCAGCAGGTGGTGTATGTCAGCCCACATCTCCCCACCAATGTAAAAAGGTGTGGTGTCTTTATCAGCAGACCCTGTCCATGCCAAGGGTGTTTTTGAGAATGAGGGAGAGTCAGAAGCCAAGCTTAAGCTGTTTCTGTATTTCTTTCCCAGCTCCTGGGTTCTGAATTCTCTGAAGGAGGGCCACTACTTCAGGTGGGACCTGCCCACTCTTTTCTTGGGAAGGATACACACTTTAGGGAATTGTCTCCTTCACTTAACTCCTTACTTAGTCTCTCCAACCTATCTTAACTCCACCTTTGCCTGAGTCAGTGCTGACAGTTGAAAATACCTGACACTTCATCTAATGAGCTATTTAGAATTGTTAAAAAAAAGAGAGAAAAAAATCCACTGTTCAGAGCCAGTCCCCAGTCACCAAGATTCCCCAGTCAAGAACCACAGTTGGTACTCAGCTCTATGTCTACCCTTTTCTTGGGTCACAACACTTTTCCAGTATTTTGAGCTCAGCCAACTCCAAAAGCCTATGTTTTTATTTATTCATTTATTTATTTATTTCCATCAGCCCAACCTCCTCTCTGCCAAGAAAGATCTCAGGGTTCCTTTCCTGCTTTCTCTGTATTCATAGCTTGTATTCATTAGTCCAGATTTGTTAATTAAATCAGTGATTGATGCCTGGTTGAGCTACCTTCCTTTGCTCCCAGCACAGGCAGCTGCTTTTTCCCGCAGGGTACTCTTCCAGTTCAGCCTGCCATGTCAGTGGTAGAGGGTTACAATTCTTCATAGTTTAGCTGGCTTTACTTACATTCTGTTCTGTGATGTTGGCCATTTTACCCATTCCAGACTGTTATACAATGTTTGTCCAGTCTCATATGTCCTCTAAACTGCTGTTCCAACTGTTTATTAGCTGTTCCTGGCTCTTTCCTAGCTGTTCCAGAGGATTAACTAAATTCCACACCTCCCTACACTGCCATCCTGCCCTCCCTCCTCAGTATTCAATCTTGGGGAGGTCACTTTATCTATTTCTTCTTTCATTATTTGTACATTTGCTGTAAGGTCTATGAAGGTACCACCTATCACAGTGTCTTGAAAATGTTCTCCTATGTTTTCTCCCAGGAGTTTTATGGTACTGGCTCTCATATTTAGGTCTTTGATCCACTTTGAGCTAATTTTTTATAGGTTGTGAGGTAGGAGTACTCCTTCCTTCTTTTGCATATGAATATCCAGCTCTTCCAACACCATTTATAGCAGAGAATATTCTCTCCCAGTTTGGTGTATTTGGAGCCTTGTCAAAAATCAATTGACCATAGATCTCAGGGTCTACTTCTAAATTCTCAACTTGATTACATTGATCAATATGTCTATCTTTATGCCAGTACCATGCTGTATTGACCACTGTGACTTTATAATCTCCTGTAAATCAGGAAGCATGAATCCTCCCAATTCATTCTTCTTTGTCAAGATATTTATGGTTATTTGAGGCCCCTTACCCTTCCAAATAAATGTGATAACTAGTTTTTCCAATTCTGAAAAGTCAGTTACTTTACATCCTTGGCTACACTTATTCCTGACTGTTTACTCTTTTATTTGCTACTGTAAATAGAATTTTTTTCTTAGTTACCATCTTGGATAACTCAGTAAGAGTGTATAGAAACACTACAAATTTTTTGGTGTCTATCCTGTATCCACCCAATTCTCTGAATTGCTTTATTAGCTCAGATATCTCTGCCATAATTTTTCCAGTATTTTCTAAACATAGCATCATGTCATCTGCAAATACTTACAGTTTTACTTCTTCCTTCCAAATTCGGATGACTTTTATTTCTTTTTCTTGCTTAACTTTTCTAGCTAGAAATTCTAGCACAATGTTGAATAACATTGGTGACAGTGGACATCCTTGTCTAGCTACTAATCTTATGGGGAAGACTTCCCATCTCCTACCACTGTGTATGATGTTAGCTGTGGGTTTTACATATGTGCCCATTATCATGTTCAGGAAGTTTTATTTGATTCCTGCCTTTTGAAGTGTTTTTCACAAGAAAGAATGCTGTATACGGTCATATTCCTTTTCTGTATCAATCAAAATCATGTGGTTTTTCTCATTTGATTGATTAATGTGTTGTATTACATTAATTGATTTTCTTGTGTTGAATCAAACTTGCAAACCTTCAATATAACTCAATTGTTTTTTTTTTTTTGTATAATTCTTTTAATGTGCTGCTGGATTCAATTTGCAAGAATTTTGTTGAGGATTTTTGCATCTATATTTCTTATGGAGATTGGTCTGTAGTTTCTATTTCTTGTAGTATCTTTATGAGGCTTTGTGATCAGGATAATGTTGGCTTAATAGAATGTTAGGTAGTATTCACTCCTCTTCAATTTTTTGGAAGAGTTTGAGCAAGAATGGTGTTAATTCTTCACGGAATGCTTGGTAACATTCACATATGAAGCCATCTTGTGCTGGACTTTACTTTGTTGAGAGATTTTCAAGGACTGATTTAATCTATTTACCTGTAATTGGTTTGTTGAGGGCTTCTTGTGTCAGTGTAGGTTATTCATGTGTTTCTAGGAAATTGTGCACTTCGCCTAAGTTCATAGATTTTTGGTATACAGTTGTTCATAGTATCCTCTTATGCTCTTTTATATTTCTTTAGTTCCATGGTATTGACATCACACTCTTTTCTGCTTTTATTTATTTTCAACTTCTCTCTTTTGCCTTTTCAGTCTAGCTAATGGTTAGTTGATTTCATTCATCTTCTCAAAGAACAAACTTTTGATTTTACTGATTCTTTATATTATGTTGTGATTTTCATTTAATTTACTTACACTCTAATTTTTGCTATTTCTTTCCTTCCACTGCCTATGCAATTAGTTTGCTGTTCTTTGTCTAGTTTATCCAGTTGTTCAATTAGGCCTTTGTTTTTAGCTCTTAATTCCTTTTCAACGTAGATATTTAGGGCTATTAATTTTCCTTTCATCACTGTCTTCTCTACATCCCGTAAGTTTCAATATGTTGTGTTCTCATTTTCATTCCTCTGGAGATTTTTATTGATTTCTCTTTCAATTTCTCCTTGACCCACTGATTGTTCAGGAGCATGCAGTTTAACCTCCGTATCTTTGTGAAATTTCTGGTCTTTCAGTTCTTATGACTTCCAGCTACATTTATTATGATCAGAGAAATTGTGTATAATTTCAATCTTTTTAAAATTTACTAAGACCTGCTTCCATCCAGGGATATGACCTGTCCTGAATAATGATCCATGGACACTTCTGAAGAAACTGTATCCTTCTTTTTTGGGGTGCAGTGATCTATATATGTCTGTTTGGTTCATTTATCATATCATTTAGGTTCTCTGATTTCCAATAAAGATCTTCTGTCTTGATGTTTTATCTATTTTAGAGAGTGGTCTGCTGAAGTCTCCCATTATTGTTGTAGAGACATCTATCACTCCCTTTAGTTTTGCTCCTTTCCACATGTACTTTGAGGCAACTTGACTAAGTGCATACACCTTTATGATTGCTATTTCTTCTTGGGGAATTGACCATTTTAATAATATATATTACTCTTCTTGTCTCTTATATAATTTTTTTAATTTAAATTATAAATTGTCTGCCATTAGTATAGGCACTCCAGGTTTTTTGTTGTTATTTTTACTGATTGCATGAAATATCTTTTCCATCCATTCACTCTAAACCTACTTGTACCTTTGCTTCTAAAATGAGTCCCTTGTAAACAGTATATACTTGGATCATAATTTTTATGCATTCTGTCAACCTGTGTCTTTTAATTGGGAAGTTTAATGCATTATCATTCAATATTATTACTGTAAAATCTGTCCTTATTTTGACAATTTTATTGTTAGGTTTTTATTTGTCACCTCCATCATTTATCCTTTTAGATTACCTTACTGATAATCTTCATTTCTGTACTCTCCTCCAAGCCTCTCTCTCCTTTCTACATTTTTTCTGGCTAGAAGAACATCCTTTAGTATTTCTTGCAGAGCAGATCTCTTATTAAAAACAGTTTCAGTTTTTGTTTACCTGTGAATAGTTTAAACTATCCCTAACATCTGAAGGACAGCTTTGCTGTATAAAGACTTCTTGGCTGGCAGTTTTTCTCTTTCATCATCTTAAGGCTATCACATCACTGTCTTTTTGCCTTCATGTTGCCTGATGTGTAGTCAGGGCATAGCCTTTTGTGGCTTCCCTTGGATGTGGTGAATCACTTTTCTCTTGCTGCTTTCAGGATTCTCCTTCTCTTTTGCATTTGATAGTCTGATTATTATATGTGATGGAGTGGGTCTATTCAGATTTATTGATTTGGACTACATTGGGCTTTGTTGATTTGTATTTTTATGTCTTTTATGGTGTTGGGACATTTTCAGCCATTGTTTCCTCAAGTACTCTTCCTGGCCTTTTACCTCTCTCTTCTCCGGGAATACCTTTAAATCATAAATGGTATGCTTAATGTTGTCAGTTATTTCCAAGACCCAATTCAAATTTTTACATTATTTTCTCTGTTCTTTGGTGTGTTCAAATTTGGTTGCTCTGTCCCCTAGTTCACTGATACTTTCTTCTGCCTCTTCAAATTTGCTGTCGCCTGTCTCTAATGTATTTTTAATTGCATCTACAGTATCTTCACTTCCATAAGATATGCTATTTTTCTGTTTACTCTTTCAAAGTCTTCTTTATGCTCTCATGGTGTCTTCTTGATATCCTTTATCTCTGTAACCACATTGTTGAAGTTATTTATGAGATTTGTTTGTATATCATTGATTAATTGCTCCAAATTCTGTGTCCTCTGTCTTATTAATTTGATCTTTTAGCTTGGTCATGTCTTCTTGTTTCTTTATGTGCCTTTTGAATTTTTTTGCTGGATTCTGGGCATCTGATTAACTCAATTAGATTATTTTGAAAGTTGGATTCCATGTTTGTCTAGGATTTTGTTGTTGCTTGGTTTCCTGTTGAAGGTCTCTTTTAGCACTTTCTTTGTCAGTAATTCCCAGTCAGGCCAGAGGAAGAGTCTCACACATGAGTTGTAAAATCTTTTGGAATTTTCTTAGATACTGAACAGAAATTCAAATTGCCAGACTACACTTCACCAGTCTTGCCAGCAGATGGCACTCTTGGATCACATATTCCCCATAACTTCCACCCCTCCCTGACTGCAGCAGCCTTCTTGGCAAGGTCCAGGCCTGTTCAAGGTCTGATTGAATCCTGTGAGCCCCAAAGGTTCTCTCTATGTCCAACTATTCACTCAGAATTACCGTGCTTCTCCTTCTTTTCCAAGGGGAAGACCTCCTGTCTCTTTGAGCTCTGGGTGTACCAGAATCCAACATGGGAGGTGTATATGTAGATTCTGCTTCTGGGTACAAAGAGCTGGTAGTTCTCAGATTCCTGTGTGGAAATACTCATGGATGCAAGACTGAGGGGGTCAATTTCACTGGCCAGTAGCCAGCCCATGTGTGTGCTGGGCCCCACTGGCTAGCAAGATCCATTCCACTGCACAGATTCTGGCCTCAGTGGTTGGGGAAGAGCACCTGGGGTTGCAATGGAGCTCACTCCCTTGCTTTGTCCTCTCTGCTCATAAAAGTCACTGAGGTATGAATGCTTGCTACCCTGTGAAGAGATGATCAATGCTGAGGTACACAGAGGATCTGCCATGCTGGCCAGTTGTCTGATTGGAACTGCTCTGCAACCCCCTCTCCTCCTGAGGAGAAGGCCTCCTGCCAACCCCAGATCTTGGAACCCAATGTGGCCATTCTCAGGGATGGGAGTAGGTATCAGAAACCACAGCACAGTCTTTGTAGGTGGCTGTAATGAAATTTATGACTTCCAGTCTCCCACAAGAAAAGACTCCAGACTGTGGGGCTGAGAGTTTCAAGTTCGCTGACTGGCAGCTGCACCAGGAGTGCTCTGTTTTCACCAACTGGTAAGACCCAGACTGATTCACAGCCAGAGAAACTCACTTGGGTGTCTCCCAAGTTCACTCACCCCTATTTTTCGGTCATAGTTTCTCTGCCTTCTCATCCAGCTATTCCTTATTTGTTGCAACAGCCTTTCTTTGGCCACCCAAGCCCAAGAACCACCATTGGACACTTTCTGCCTTCTCTCTAGTTGCTCTTCTTGGAAGAGTTAGTTCTGCCTCTCTTTACTCTGTCATCTTCTCAGAAGTCTCCTGTGGTTCCTTTTAATTTTGTAATTGGCTTCCTTTCATTTTTCATAGGATTGCTAATTTTAAAATAATTTTCCTTGTTAAAACTGTGTCACCTGGGTTAGACATGAACATCTCATTTGCATTCTATTTTAGAGTATTTTTAATACAAAACAAAGTATCTGAAGTCTGCCTCATTGGCTTAGATGAAAAAGTTAATGGGCTTTTACTTCTCTCTTCAAACAAAATCTATTTAGGCATAATTTGAGCATACAACACAAACCATTTTAATTTTACTCTGTCTCCTTTAATGTATCTTGTATTTTGCATTTTTACAAACACTTTTTCTGAGTTTACATTTATTTCTTTGATATTATGGAACTTTCCAAAACCATTGATTTTCAAACTTTATCATGCATTAGAATCACCCGGAAGGCTTTTTAAAACATAAAGGAATTCCTCAAACCCACTACCAGGCTCTCTGATTTAGTAGACCTGGAGTAGGGATTGAGGATTTGTATCTCCATGTTGTGGTCAGAAGCTCTCACTACCTCGTCTTGCTACTCCTTTTATTTTCCACTCTTTTTATACCCCAATAGATTTCTTGTACTCCTAAATCCATCTCAGCATCTGCTTCTTATAGAACCCAACCTAAACTATTCTTACTCAGAAAGTGAAACTTTATTTTCAATTTCAAGACACCATCTACAATAACTATACATGACTGTCATTCTGTGTTCATCAGATAATTCAATTTATTTTCATTAACATGTACACATTTTTTCTTGCAAATTGTTTTTTGCAGGACAAATGTGAAAGAAAATTAAAACTTGAAAGCCAAGTTATGCAATAAGATATAGAGACCTTAGGCAGATAATAACCAAAATAAATCAGGGGTAGGTAGATTTATATCAGATAAAATGAATAAGTATACAATGCATCACTAGGAAATGAGTGATCTGTTCATAATGATAAAAGGTCCACCTCATCACAAAGGTATAGCAATTGTTCTATATTATATGTAGATATTATAGAATTGGTAAATAAACCAAAATAGAGAAACAAGAAAACATAAAATCAACCATCCTAGAGAGGATTTCAATATGTCTCACTCAAGCAAATAATACTGTATACCCAATAAACATAAAGCATATTTGAATACAAGATTAAGAATTTTCAATTAAGGGACACATATGGAACCCTGTGCCCAACTATTGAAGTGTACCCACTTTTCTCAACTGCACAGGGAACATTAACAAACAGGAGGATGTTAATTAAGCCTCAACAAAAGAACTCTGGAAATAAATACAAGAAACTTTTATTTTTTGGAATTTCAAATGCAAGGCAATAAAAATGAAAGGAATTTTCTTTGACCTGGGAGATGACTTCTTAATAAATAAAGTTGAGCTCTGCACAAATCTACAAGAAAGATGAAAAAAGTAAGGTTTATTTGGAGGACAAACTGCTGAAGATGTTAATTATTCATGTTAACCTAAGTGTCACAGTTTTAAACTAAGAAATGGATAATAGACTTCATAGACTTTACTATGTTGTTTCTCTTAGATTCTTAAAGTGTTTTCATTCCTTTTAAATATAGGTAAGGATAACTTCCCTCTAGATGGTTTTGTTTCTTCAAAATGTTTCTGCCTTGCATTTTTCCTCATTCTTTGGGGTTCTGTTGTTCCCCAAGTGTGCTGATTTTTGAAGATGGCAGGTCCACAAGTTTGATGGGGTAGAGGCTTAGGCTGTTTGACTGTCAGTTTTCTGGTGGGTTCTTCTCAGTCCACAGATGTTATACCCCTGCCTGCCATATAATGTTGCCTCTGCTGTGGACATGACCTGTTAAGGAGTTAAATCATTTGGTTGGAATTACTTTATCTTAATCCTCATTTTAATATTACTGCCATTCTACAAAGTAGTTAATAATGTGTTAACATGATAAAAAGCATTTTGTTTCCTGAATCAAAGAATAAATTACAAAGAATAAATTACACCATCATGATGGTGGTTGACATTTCCATTCATGACACTGTCTTTGTAAATAGTGTCTTCTACCCCAATATATGTAGAATTCACTCATGGCCTTCCAGAGCCTAAGTTAGGTTACTTACATTAGCTAAAATTCTAAGGTCTCAGGAGAGCCAACTATTGCCATAGATAGAATGAGTTTACTGGGCTTTTATCCTTACTTTGGACATTGTATTGGAATTTAAGATAATCATGGTTTGAATCTTTTGCCTAAATAACCCTTTCTTGTATATGCAGGTTTCAGACCAAGAATTACCAGTATGTTCTAGCTTTGGTTTTTGCCATTGAAGAGATTAACAGGAACCCCCATCTTTTACCAAACATTTCTCTGGGATATGATCTCTACAATGCCATACACAGTGAACAGAGAACATTGGAGAGTACTATCAATTGGCAATCAGGGCTGGGCAAGGAGATCCCTAATTACACCTGTAGGAAAGACAGCAAATCTGTAGCAGTCCTGACAGGAACAACATGGGCAGTTTCTGCCCAGATTGGGACACTCCTGGAACTCTACAAAGTACCACATGTAAGTCTGGGTGAAGAGGAGGGGATATAAAATCATGTCCCTATGGATGTCATATCCAGATGCCTTTTAAAAATATGAAATGAGAGGACTTTTTTATGCATCTTTAAAAGTGTACAACCTGTATACTGAGACTTGGTGGAATGTATACATGTCCTTTCTTTGGAATACAAAGAAGAAAATGAGGGAGGAAGGAGGCAAAGGAGTTTCCTGGACCTCTGTGAGTCATCAACTATTTTCTAGATAGTTCTCAGGGAGAAGGGATGATTAGAAAACTGAATGAGCATATCTTCCTCTCAACCACTTCCCACAATTGCTTAATATTCAACAAGACTGATGTGTTTTTCACCAATCTTCTTCCTCACATCAGTTCATTTTTCCCTTGTCTTTTAGCTTTCCTATGGCCTTTTTGATCCTAACCTGAGTGATGATGTCCAGTTTCCATCTCTCTATCAGATGGCCCCCAAAGACACATCTCTGGCCCTTGGCATGGTCTCATTGATGCTGCATTTCAGCTGGACCTGGGTGGGGCTGGTCATCTCAGAAGACAAGAGAGGTGTTCAATTTCTCTGGGACTTGAGAGGGGAGATGGACAGGAATGGAGTCTGTGCAGCCTTCGTGGAAATGATCCCTGTCACTTAGAGGTCATATTTCTCACAGTACTGGCAGTATCATTTACGGATCAAGAAATCATCAGTGAATGTGGTTGTCATTTATGGTGACTCTGACTCACTACTAGGTTTGAACTTTCATACATAGATATGGCTATTTAGTGATACGGAAAGTCTGGGTCACCACCTCACAATGGGATTTTACCAATCGTGAGACAGAATTTTTACTTTCTTCATTGCATGGAGCTCTTACTTTTTCACACCACCATGATGAGATACCTTGTTTCAAAACTTTTATCCAGACAGTTAACCCTTCCAAATACCCTGAAGACTTTTACCTCAGTAAATTGTGGTTCATGTCTTTTGATTGCTGGATTTCTAAATCTGACTGTAAAACACTGGAGAACTGTCCACCCAATGCCTCCTTGGAGTCATTGCCTTTTTGGGAATTTGACCAGGTCATGACTGAAGGAAGTTATAATGTGTATAATGCAGTGTATGCTGTGGCTCAGTCCCTTCATGAAATGCTCCTTCAACAAGCAGAAATGCTCTCAGTGGGAAATGGAGATGGGCTGGTCTTTTATCCCTGGCAGGTAATGTCTCTTCCATTTGAAAGCACATGTATATTAGAAAGTCTTATATATGTGACTTTCTTGGGGTTACACATGATCAGGCCAAGTAGTTGAGGTCCTCTCTCAAAAAGTACAGGAGTTTATGTACCAATTTCACTCTCTAGGGGTAAATTTATTCCTAGGGAGAACACTGATCAAAAAGAATATGCTGGTGACAGGGAGGAAATGGGTTATGGATCAAAGTCAATGCTTTGTTTTACTAAGGACCTCAACATCCTGCCAACCTGATAGTTTCAATAGGAAATTTCTAGACTTCTTCCATGACGCTCTTAAATGACATCAGGGAGAGAACTAGTTCTTTAAGTGACTATATAAGCTGGGCACTGTAATAGAAACTGTGGATAAATAATGTCATTTAATTCTGCAATCACTTCAGGCATTGATAAACTTGCTTTGCAAGATGATGGTCTCAGAGAATTCAGATAGTAAAAGAGGATGGTTAGATTTGATTCTTCCATTAAGATTTGTCTGCATGCCACATCCTCAGATTGTTTTGATCTTCTTGTCTTTGGAGTTTTCTCCTGAAACTGACTGATATTTTATAAATGCTATGGCATTTTACTCCTCCATATGCTTTCATTCATTTTCCTTCATTGGATGCTCATAATAAAGCTGCATTATGAAGCAGGTGTTACAGAGGATCAGGGATGCTCCACAATTTGGGGTTTCCATCCTCAATACTGGGGCACACTTCCTCACAGAATGGTACATCTCTTTTAGCTGCATCCATTTCTGAGGAACATCCAATTTAACAGTCCTGCTGGTGATCCAGTGAATTTCGATAAGGAAAGGAAATTTGTTGCTGGTTATGACATTCTCAACTTTTGGAATTTCCCTGAAGGTTTTGGACTTAAAGTGAAAGTAGGACAATTTACCTCAAATGCACCACATGATCAACTATTGTCTATATCTGAGGATTTGATAGAGTGGGCCATAGGATTTTCAGAGGTGGGTAGGACCAAATTACTATGCTTTAATTGTACATAAAAGGCCCAAATCTTGTCATGAGCATTATGCTTCCCTACTGCTCTGTAAATGGCCAAATCTGATCATTTAAAGACTCACCTTTCAACTTGAAGAATGTTCTTAACCACTGTCAAATGGAGGTTAAATGAACACATTAATTCAAATAAATGTTTCTTAATATATAGTTCACATCATACAGTAATCATGACACTATTAATTTGATTTAGGTATTTAAAATTTAAATTTGGTGATGGTCCCATACCACAAATTGTCTAATTATTAGAAGGTTAGTTAATGTCACAGCTGTTAACACATATCATATTTTCTTCAGACTCCCCACTCTGTATGCAGTGAAAAATGTATTCCTGGATTCAGAAAAACTTCTCAGGATGGAAAGCCTGCCTGTTGCTTTCTTTGCACCCCCTGCCAAGAGAATGAGATTTCCAATGAGACAAGTAAGTGTATGCCCACAGAAAAAGCCCCAACATCACTTTTATATCCTTCAATCGCATGAGAAATGGGAAAGGATCTGGAGGACAATGGCAGAATCAAAAATGTTCCTTTATTTAGTAATTTAATTTATATAATCAACTATCTTTCCCATTGAAATGACACTCTTTCTCTTCCAGGAACTAGCAGGTTTGAGTCATTGCTTTAGTTTATTGCAGGGAAAATCATCTCTGGGAACCCTATTTTTTTCACTACATCCAAGTAATCTAAATTTCATCCCCATCTTGGAATTTAACAGATGGTATAAGTAACTACTTTCCATCTTGTTTGAATGGATATTTAGATTATATTGAAGAATTTTAACCTATTCAGTTTCCCTGTGCCTAACACTATTCTTGACATAGAACCAGTGATCAGAAAATTTGTGATTGATTTATGAAATGGGTGTTTCTATGATGTACAATATGATGCTGATATAGCATATCCTCAAAGATTAGTTTTAGTTTCTGCTCTCCCCTACTTCACCACTGAGGAAGGGAGACAAAAAGAGATATTTCATGCTCTTCCCTAATGGCTGCAGTAGTGGTACATGCAGGAAAATAAGGACCAGTATCTACATTGGGAAGAGCAGGCTCATGGGATTCTTAATAGAGGTAGAAACATCAGTATTATGAAATATAAGTGAATGGTGGAATAAATTTTTAGAAATATTATTAGAAAAGGCAAAAAGCAAATATCCACTGCATGCAATATTCAGAGATTCATGGAACTGAAAACCAAGGTTCGATATGACAGGATCATAGAGAATACTGGGGATGTGCACTGGGACATGATGTAGAGAAGGAGGAGAAAATCAATATTTAAGATTTTCCACACTATTATATTTCTTGAAATTGTTCATATTCAGAATATTATATTAAGTGGGGATTTTCTAACTTTTTGTAATTAATATGTGCTTTATGATCACAAATTGCTTACTATTATTTCAGTATTTTGAAATGTGTTAAGACTAATGATATAACCTAGCATTTAGTCAATTTGGGAAAATAATTCTTGCATCTATTGGGTATAAGGCAAGTTAGAGTTTATTCTCCATGTGCACACATAAGGTACACTGTACCCACGAACTTCAATTTTCATGTGTTTTTAGATTTAGAAATACACTTGTAAACTGCCCATAGTTTAATGTCAATAATATAATAGGTATTATAAAATAGTTTGAATTTGAAAATACTACATATCAAGTCTTATTTTGCTAAAGCTGTCCTTAGAGGAAAACATATAATCCTAGGTTATATTTGTATTTGTGTATTATTTACTATGTGTATTTAAATGTAAAAAAGCTGAAGTTCATGCAGGATCCAAGGGGCTAGCCACTTTTTCACAGACAGAGGGACTGCAGCAAGAGTCTTATCTCCACCAGTTCAAGGCTCCCATCTTACCCCCTGAAGTCCTGCAACTCCACACAAGCCTGCTTCTTACCTGGCAAGGTCCAGTGCTCTGGGAGAGACCAAAAGGCCTTCCCTTTGGGAAAAGTGGGAACCTGGAACCATCCTGATCCAACTGTCATGCAGAGCTGGTAATCTGCTGGGTCCAAGAAATTTGAGTCTTTCTAAACAGATGATCAGAGCACTCATGTCTCCCTTATTTCCATAAATAGAGAAGCTAAAGCAAGTGAGGGAGCTCCACCATGGCTCCTGTTGGCCATCACCCACACCCAAGGCCAGCAGCTTCAGTTTTAGCTGGATGATGTCCAGCAGGCTGCTGTGGTCTGGGAGAAGTGGAGCTATGAGGGGTATGTTGCTGATATGTGCCATCTACTGGGAAGGCTGGGAAATCACAGTCTGGAAAGCTGCTTTCCTGACCCTCTCTCCAGATTACTTGGAATGGCTCTACACCCCATGAAGGAAACTGTGGCCCTGGTTTGGCTGGGAAATACTGATAAACCAAGGGCCAAAGGAGACCTCCAACAAAAACCCAATCAACAACAAAATCTTATGCAAGAAAAGAAAACCAACTCTCAGATTAAGCTTGCCAAGATAATCATATGCCCAGAAACCAGCAAAATAGTGAGAATTAATACAACCAAAACTTGGTTCTTTGAGAAGAGCAATAAGATAAAAAACTTACCTAGACAAAGAAAAAAGAGAGACGATGTAAATAATTAACATCAGAAATGAGAGTGGGAGCAATACTGTGGAACCTAAACAAATAAAAATGATCATAGAAGGATACTAGGAATAGCTGTATGCCAATAACCTAAACTAGAAACACATGAGCAACCTACACTGACTCAAAAAGAAATAGACAACCTCAACAAATCAATCACAAGAGATTAAATTAGTTATTGAAAACCTCCAAACAAAGAAAACTCCAGCAACAGATGACTTCACAGGCAAATTTTACCAAGCATTCCAAGAAGAATTAACACCACTCCTGCTTGAACTCTTCCAAAAAATTGAAAAAGAGTGAACACTACTTCATCCTATGAAGTCAACATATAGCCTAATACCAAAGACTGATAAAGATTCTACAAGAAAAGAGAACTACAGAGCAATCTCTCTAATGAATATAGATGCAAAAACTTCATCAAAATACTTGAAAATCAAATACAAAAGCACATTGAAAGAAAAATACACTATGACCAAGCAAGTTTTATCCCATTTACACAGGAATGGTTCAACACAAGAAAATCATATAAGATAATACACATTAATGAATCAAAAGGAAAAAACCACATCATCATCTTGACTGATGAAGAAAAGGCATTTGATAAAATTAAGGCAGTGTCTCTTGATTAAAGACTCCAAATAGTAGGAGTCAAAGGAAACTTCCTCAACATGATAAGGGACACATAAGAAAAACCCATAGCTAACATCATACTCAATGATGTGAGACTGAAAGCTTTTCCTCTTAAGATTGGGGAAAAGACAAGGTTGCCCACTCTCACCACTGTTAATCTAAATTGAGCTAGAAGTTATAGCTAAAGCAATTAGGCAAGAAAAAAGCCATCCAAGCTGGAAAGGATGAAGTAAAACTTTGACAAGTCTCCCAAATCCACACAATTGGGACAATATGATCTCTTCAATAAATTGTGCGGGGAGAACTGGATATCCATATCCATAAAAAATGAAAGAGGATCCTGATCTTACACCCTACACAAAAATTAACTCAAAATGGCCCAAAGACCTAAATATAAGTCATTAACAAAAAAAAAAAAATCTCTTAGAAGAAAATATAGGGAAACTTCTTTGAGATATAGCAATAGGAGGTATCTTCTTAGACCTTACACCCAAAGCACAAACAATTAAAGAATGAAATAGTTATGGGGAACCTCCTCAAAACTGAATAATTCAGTGCATTGAAGGCCTTTGTCAAAAGAGTGAAAAGGCAGCTTACGCAATGGGAGCAAATATTTTGAAACCACATATTTGTTAAGATTTTGATATCCAGAATATATAAAGAAACTCTCCAACTCAACAAAGAAAAGACAAAGAACCCAATTTAAAAATAGGAAAAATATATAAATATTCAGTTTTCCAAAGAAGAAATAAAAAGCTAAAAAGAACATGGACAGATGATCATCTTCACTAGTTATTTGGGAAATGGAAATCAAAAGCACATAATGTAGAATGTAGGAGAACTAGTGATAGAAAGCAATTAAGGAAGGGGGAACAGTAATCCAATAAGAACAGATAAGCTACTGTGGGTAAATTTAATGTTCTGGGAATGCCCAGGAATGACTACAGTCTGTTAATTTCTGATGGGTATGGTAGGAACAAATTCACAGAAATGTTGCTATATTAGGTTACTTTCTTGGGGTAGAGTAGGAACATTTTGGAAGTAAAGTAGTTAGGTTAGTTGTCTTTTTCTTACTCCCTTGTTACGGTCTGTTTGAAACGGTTTTTTTTATTGTATGTTTTTTTTATTTTTTTATTTTTTATGTAGTTGATTTAAAAAAAGAGTTAATTAAAAAATGAAAAAAGCACAATGAGAAGTGACTGCATCAACATGGCAATGTAAACAGCTACTGAAATCTTTTCTCTAGAAAGTCAATGAAAAAAAGTACAATTCTGAATTGTTCAGTTACAGAAGAAGATATAGACTGTAGAAGGAATCTACATGTGCCTAACTGAAGAAAGAGAAAAACTGTCAGTAAGGAATCTCCCATCCTAGACCAACCAGTCTTCTCTCCTCCCTCTCACTCAGTCTCAGTGTGGGAAAGCCACAGAAAGAACAGCTGTGACCCCTCCCACCAGGAACATAAACTATAAAATCTCTCACAGCAATGAGACATGCCCCCAGTGAAGACCCAGGAGACTAGAGAGGACATTTCAAGACCCAGTTCATTGAGAGAAAGAGTCTGTGAATACGCAGAGAGTCTTTGCTCCCAGCCCTTGGTCCAAAACCCCCTCCCACACCCCTAGGGAAACAGAAGCAGGTGGCCAGTTCATTGCCTGGGGGACAGCTGAAAAACTGGGTCAGCTGGGGGAGTCCTCTGCCAGAAGTAAAGTGGGGGCACAGACACACATCAAGCCAGATTTTGGCCAGCGAAGTGAGGTCACAGGAATCCCACAGTTTCAGAACACTGGTGCAGATGCAGCCTGTGATCAGAGGCAAAGCATCTTCTGAGGATGACTAGGTTATCAAATAGTGCCATCTGCAAGACTGACTGAAATGTGCAAGGTAATTGAAATACTTTTACTAAGATGCTCCAGACCATTTTGTAGGACCACAGAAGTTGGTCTACATGCCCTGCAAGGAAATCTGTCCCTATTTTGACTAAGTATGGATGACCAAACTCTTAAAACAGGGCCCTGAAACAAACCCAAGTCTTGCTGAAAGGTGAAAAAAAGAGCACTAATGGAATCCAAAAGATATGTTGTACCACATACACTGAACTTACTCAGGTTCCCAGTGCCTACATCACATCTTGATGCAGGCTACTGTGGGCACTTGATTTGTGGGGGAGTACTGGGGGGGTGGGGGTGCAGAGCCAGCCAGTCTGACAACTGGTCTGCAAGAGAAACAAAAAAAACACATAGAGATCAAAGATAACCAGTAAGAAAACCAAAGGCAAATAGAGAAAATGACCTCCAGAATAAACTAATCAAAAATCAGATAGCTAGACAGAAAAAAATCACAAGTCACACAAGGAAACATGAAGCTATGGCCCAGACAAAGGAACACACTAATAACTCAATAGATGCAGTAGTTGAAAAACTAATTAAAGATGTTCAAACAAATCTTTTAAATCCAATCAATGAGTTGAAAGTAAATGTGGCAAAAGACATGAAGGATGTAACGAAAACACAGGGTGTGCATATGGAAGAACTTGAAAGCTTGAAAAACCAAATGACAGAAGTTATCAGAATAAAAGGCACAATAAAAGAGATGAAAAACACAATAGAAACAACAACAGATTTGAATAGGCAGAAGGAAATGTTAGTGAACAAGAGGACAAAACATCTGAAATCATAAACACAAAAGAACAGATAGGGAATAGAAAGAAAAAATATGAGCAGGGTCTCAGAGAACTGAATGATAACATGAAGCACAAGAATATATGTGTTATATGTGTCCAAGAAGGAGAAAAGAGGCAGAAAGTATAACACAGGCAACAATAAATGAGAATTCCCTGAATCTTAAGAAAAACATAAAATTACAGATCCAAGGAGCACAGCATACCCTACAAAGAAGTGATCCAAATAGAAATAATCCAAGACACTTACTTATCGGATTGTAAAATTTGAAAGACAAAGAGAATTCTGAAAGCAGCAAGAGAAAACTGATCCAGCACATACTGGAGAAATTAAATTTGATTAAGTACAGATATCTCAGCAGAAACCATGGAGGTAAGAATGTTGTGGTGTGATCTATTTAAGGTACTGAAAGAGAAAAACTACCATCCTGGAATCCTATATCTGAAAAAACTGTTTAAATTATTTTCAGATAAACAGACCCTGAGAGAATTCATGAACAACAGATGTGCTCTACAAGAAATACTAAAGGGAGGTGCTACAGACAGATAGGAAGAGACAGCATAGAGAGGTATGGATAAGAGGGTCAAAAATGAAGATTAGAAGTAAGGGTAACAAATAGGGTAAAAACATAGAAAACAATAAGATATGAGTCATAAAATCCAGAAGGAAAAATTGTTGAAGAAAGTATTGCTTTTACAGTAATAACATTGAATTTTAATTGATTAACCTCCCCAATCAAAAGACAGAGAATGGCAGATTGGATTTAAAAAAAAAAAAAAAAAACAGGTTCCATCTATATGCTGTCTGCAAGAGACTCAATACATAAGGACAAAAAGAGTTTGAAAGTGAAAGGTTGGAAAAAATATTTCATGCAAACAACAACCATTAATGAGCAGTGGTAGCTATACTAATATCAGAAAAATTAGTCTTCAAATATAAAGCAATTAAAAGAGACAAAGAGGACACTATGCATTAGTAAAATGGGTAATCCTTCAAGAAGACATAACAATCATAAATGTATATTCACTGAGCTATAGTGCTCTAAAATAAATGAGCAAATACCACAGAAACTGAAGGAAGAATTAAACACTTCTACAAAGTCATTTGACACTTCAATACACAACTCTTATCAATGGATAGAATAGACATAAGATCAGTAAGGTAATAGATATTTTGAATAATATGATCAATGAAATTTACCTAAGAGACATTTATGGACCATTGCACCTAACAACAGCAAGATATGCATTTTCTCAAGTTCTCATGGATTATTCTCCAGGATAGACCAAATGTGTCATAAAGCAACTCTCAATAAATTAAAAGGATTGAAATTATACAAAACCCTTTCTCAGATCATAATGGAATGAGGTTAGAAATCAATAACAGGCAGAAGGCAAGAAAATTCACAAATATATGAAGGCTAAACAACACAGTCTTAACCAGTGGTCAAGGAAGAAATTACAAGAGAAATCTGTAAGTATCTTGAGGCAAATGAAGATGAGACCACAGCATATCAAAACTTATGGGCTGCAGCAAAGGTATTGTTGGAGAGAAATACATTGCCCTAAATGCCTATATCAAAAAGGAAGAAAGAGCAAAAATCAAGGAAGTAACAGTATATTTGAAGGAAATAGAGAAAGAACAGCAAACTAATCCTAAAGCAAATGGAAAGAAAGAAATCACAAAATTAGACAAGAAATAAATGTAATTGAGAACATGAAAACAATAGAGCAAATCAATAAAACCTTAAGTTTATTCTTTGAGAAAAATCAATCAAATTGATGGACACTAAGCTAGGGTGACAAAGCAAAAAAGAGAGTTGATGAAAACAAATAAAATCAGAAATAGAGGGGGTCATAACTACTGACCCCATAGAAATAAAGGAGATAATGAGAAGATACTATGAACAATTATATGCTAACAAACTAGACAACTTAGGTGAAATGGACAACTTCTGAGAAAAGCATGAACAACCATATTGGCTCAAGAAGAAAGAGATGATATCAAAAATCCAATCACAAGAGATTTAAACTTGAAAAAAGAAAAATCCAGGAACAGATGGCTTCACATGTGAATTCTACCAAGCATTCAAGAAAGCATCAGTACCAATCTTGCTCAAAGTCTGAAAAAAAATATTGATGAGGAAGCAAATCTACTTAACTCATTCTAAGAAGCCAAAATTATAATTGTAATTATAATTTGGTCTAATACCAAAGCCAGACAAAAATACTACAAGAAAACAAAATTACAGACAAAACTCTTTAATGAATATTGATGCAAAAATCCTCAACAAAATACTTGCAGATTGAATCAAGCTGCATATTAGAAGATTGATACAACATGACTGTTGTATTTGCTAATGCTGCCATTATGTAAAACACCAGAAATGGATTGGCTTTTATAGAAGGGGTCTATTTGGTTACAGTTTTACAGTCTGAAGACCATGAAAATGTCCAAATTAAGATATCACACAAGTATACCTTCAGAGTCCTGTAAAACTCTGTTACCTGGGAAGGCATGTGGCTGGCATCTGCTGAACCTGGGTTGTGTTCCAACTCTCCAGTCATCTCCTGTGCATTCTTTGTTCTTTCTCCCTAAGTGCCTGGGAGTCTTGTCTTAGTTTCTCCAGAATAAACTGTGCTAACATCTCAAAGCATCAGCTTTCAGTGACCATTTTCAAACTGACTTTCTCAGCTGCTCTGAGTTCCTTCTACCTGTGAACTCTTTTATAGGACTCCAGTGATTTAATTAAGACCACCCTGAATGGGCAGGGTAATACTCCCATGGTAATAATCTAATCAACAGGTCACACCCTAATCAGAGGTGTCACTCACATTTGGGTTAATCACATCTCCATGGAAACACTCAATCAAAAGATACCAAACTAATCAATACTAATACATCTGCCCCCACAAGATTGCATTAAAGAACAGGGCATATTGGGGGACATTATACATCCAAACCAGGTCATCCCACCACCTGGACCCCTGGACATGATCTTTCCATATACAACATATTTTCATCCCATCACAGAAACACAAAAATTTAGATCATTTCAGTAAAAGTAGGTAAGTACAAGATCTTATCAAAATCAGTTACTCATGTGGTCTTTCCTAAAGCAAAATTCCCCTCTGACTACGGACCTATGAAACTTAAAACAAGTTACCTGCTGCCAATATGAAAAGGAGGCATAGTCATAGGATAAATGTTTCCATTGCCATAGGGAGAAACTGAATGGAAAACATGGGTCATGAAACCAAAACAGTTCCCAAAACCGGTAGGACATACTTCATTAGATTTCAAAGTCTAAGTCATTTATAGAATGATGTTTTATCTTTGGGGCTTGAGAGAGCCAGAGTCCAACCCTCTCCATGTGCCTTCATGGCAGCCCTTTCCTCTCCAAACATTGGGGTGAGTTTTCCAACATATCCCCACATTGTGGAAACCACCTTCTTCTGAACTCCACCTTCCTCAAGCATGAGGGAGCCACCCAGACTCTGCCTCTCTGGGGCAAAGGCCCTCCCCTCTCCAAACAGTGGGGTGGTAACTAGACTCTCCCCAATCCCTGGGGAATGTGCACTACCCTCTCTGACAACTAGGGTGGCAGCACTCTTCCTGAGCACTGAGGCAGAAGGCCTGCCCTCTGCCTGCAGGGCAAACTTACCCTTTCCATATGCATACGTTGCTCTGCTCTCCTTGCCCAAGACTTCTTGACTCAAGACCACAATTTCCATGGTTCTGTCTTTGATAAAATTTTTCCTTCAATTTGTTCCTTCTCTGTCACTTCCAGCCCAAATAGGCAGTGGCTCTGTCCATACATATCTCACAAAAATGTGTTGGCTTGGCATGAAGCACACAGGGGTCAAAACCATCAGACAACAGGACTTTCCACAAATCCTTTCTGGATAACTCCATCACCAATCCTGGCTTGAAATGGCTGTCAGGTTCCGTGCTTTGTTATATCCTCATTATGTGGCACCATCCTCTGGGGAATCAAGTTCTGGGAGTTCAGAATCTTCCAAACCATCAATTTTTGGTTTCTTTGTACCCAAGTGTTCAGTTCTTAGCTTATCCCTCTCCTCTCACATTTCACTATAAACTGCAAGTAGAAGCCAGGGCACACTTTTGATATTTAGTTTGTAATCTCCTCAGCTAAGTATCCAAGCTCAATGCTTTCAAGTACTGCCTTCCTTCTGCCACCAGGTCTCAATTTTGCCAAATTCTCTGTCACTTTATCTATTTTTTTTTGCAAATTTTTTTTAATCTTCATTTTATTGAGATATATTCACATACCACGCAGTCATACAAAACAAATCGTACTTTCGATTGTTTATAATACCATTACATAGTTGTACATTCATCACCTAAATCAATCCCTGACACCTTCATTAGCACACACACAA
>KN196460.1:295260-345927 GCA_000164785.2 Choloepus hoffmanni | reverse complement strand
CGAGTCTCCCACAATTATTGTGGAGACATCAATTGCTTCCTTTAGTTTTGCCAGTGTTTCTCTCATGTATTTTGTGGCACCTTGATTGGGTGCATAGACATTTACGATTGTTATTTCTTCTTGCTGAATTGCCCCTTTATTAGTATGTAGTGGCCTTCTTTGTCTTTCAAAACATCCCTGCATTTGAAGTCTATTTTATCTGAGATTAATATTGCTACACCTGCTTTCTTTTGGCTGTAGCTTGCATGAAATATTTTTTTCCATCCTTTCACTTTCAGTTTCTTTGTGTCCCTGTGTCTAAGATGAGTCTCTTGTATGCAACATATTGATGGTTCATATTTTTTGATCCATTCTGCGAATCTATATCTTTTAATTGGGGAGTTTAATCCATTTACATTCAACGTTATAACCGTGAAGGCATTTCGTGAATCAGCCATCTTTTCCTTTGGTTTATGTTTGTCATATTATTCCCTCTCTCTATTAATATCCTTTATTGTACCGATACCGAATCTCTTTAGTGCTGAACCTTTCTCCAAGTCTCTCTGTCCTTTCTTTGTTTCTCTGTCTGTAGGGCTCCCTTTAGTATCTCCAGTAGGGCAGGTCTCCTGTTAGCAAATTCTCTCAGCATTTGTTTGTCTGTGAAAAATTTAAGCTCTCCCTCAAATTTGAAGGAGAGCTTTGCTGGATAAAGTATTCTTGGCTGGAAATTTTTCTCACTCAGAATTTTAAATATATCGTGCCACTGCCTTCTTGCCTCCATGGTGGCTGCTGAGTAGTCACTACTTAGTCTTATGCTGTTTCCTTTGTATGTGGTGAATTGCTTTTCTCTTGCTGCTTTCAGAACTTGCTCCTTCTCTTCTGTGTTTGACAGTGTGATCAGTATATGTCTCAGACTGGGTTTATTTGGATTTATTCTATTTGGAGTTCGCTGAGCATTTATGATTTGTGTATTTATGTTGTTTAGAAGATTTGGGAAGTTTTCCCTAACAATTTCTTTGAATACTCTTCCTAGACCTTTACCCCTTTCTTCCCCTTCTGGGACACCAATGAGTCTTATATTCGGACATTTCATATTATCTATCATATCCCTGAGGTCCATTTCGATTTTTTCAATTTTTTTCCCCATTCTTTGTTTTATGCTTTCATTTTCCATTCTGTCATCTTCCAGGTCACTGATTCATTGTTCAACTTCCTCTAGTCTTGTACTATGAGTGTCCAGAATCTTTTTAATTTGGTCAACAGTTTCTTTAATTTCCATAAGATCATCCATTTTTTTATTTAGTCTTGCAATGTCTCTTCTAGGGTCTTCTTGATTTCCTTTGTCTCCCGTACTATGGTCTCATTGTTCATCTTTAGTTCTTTGAGTAGCTGCTCTAGGTGCTGTGTCTCTTCAGATCTTTTGATTTGGGTGCTTGGGCTTGGGTTATCCATATCGTCTGGTTTTTTCATATGCTTTATAATTTTCTGTTGTTTTTTGCCTCATGGCAGTTGCTGAACTTGATAGGGTTCTTTTAGGATTTGTAGACCAATTGAAGTCCTTATCTCTAATTTATCAGATCTACAGCTTTGTGGAGTACTCTTTCTCTAACTAACCAGCAGGTGGCGTCCACGAGCCACCTGTTCTCCACAAGCCAGTTCTCCCCTGCTTAGTCTTTTTGGTGAGTGGGGGAGTGAGTCTTGTGGGGTCCAATTGGTGTACCAAGCTTGCGTGTGTAGTTGGTGTTGCCTGCCCTGTATATGGGGCGTGTTTCTGGGCAGTCATGGAGGGGGTGTGGCCCTAACAATCAAATCTCCCTGGTGATCCTAGAGTTTTAAAGCTGCTGCAATAGTCTGATCCTTCAGTTCATTCCTGCCACAGTTTGTCTCTGCCAATGACCCACAAGTCCTTGGTATTGGCGTATGGCTCCTGAGACTTGCAAGTGGGCCCCTCTTCCAGGCTGTGCACCCCGGGTCCTCTGTTGAGGGATGACTGTGCTATGTCACAGGTGAGTGCCGTCCCCCCAGGGCAGTTCTGGGCTGATGGGCTGTGTAGGGAGGCTCCCAGTCTGCTGAAATGATGGAGATTTCGCTGATCTCAGCAGTTCAACGTTTTCATGAGTATTGTATGAAGTATGCCCTAAGTCAGATTGCTCTGTGGTGTCCAGTCCATGCAGTTCCTGGCTTTCTGCCTACTTTCCTGGAGGAGTAACTCTCATACACAGTGAATCAGGCCTAGGACAAAAAGGCACTTTGGCTTGCTTCTTCTTCAATTCTCTTGGCAAAGCCCTCATGGGCCGCAACAAGGAGGTAGGTCTCCAGGTCTAAGGAACAGGGACAAGGAAAACGGCCTCTGACTAGTGTCTGCTCCCCTAGGGAAGACCGTATTGCTTTTACAATGTTTCATTTTAACATGAGGGTAAAAAGCAGCCCATCACCGCCTATCCTCCCCGCCCAGACAGCTGTCAGTCAGTTTACAAACAATGACCCTGCCTCTCTGTCACTTTAAAACAAGGATTACCTTTCTTCCAGTTTGCAATGACACATTCATCATTTCTACTCAAGGCCTCATAAGAAGTATCTTTAGAGTCCATATTTCCACCAATAGTCTCTTCAAAGCATTCTAAGCCTTTTCTATCAAGTTCCTCACATTTTTCCAGAATCTTCCCCGTATCCATTTAAAAAGCCATTCCAACATGTTTGGCATTTGTAAGCTCAGCAGCACCTCACTTCTCTGTTACCAAAATCTGTTCTGCTTTGCTAATGCTACCATTATGCAAAACACCAGAAATAGATCAGCTTTTTAAAGTGGGGTTTATTTGGTTATAAATTTACAGTTTGAAGGCCATGAAAATGTCCAGATTAAGGCATCAACATGAGTATACCTTCACCAAAGGATGACCAATGGCATCTGGAACATCTCTGTTAGCTGGGAAGACACGTGACTGGCATCTTCTGATCCTAGGTTGTGTTCCAACACCCCTCTCAGCTCCTGTGCATTCTTTGTTCTTTCTCCCAGTACATTTCTCCCTAAGTGCCTAGGGTTCTTGTCTTAGTTTCCCCTGTGCAAACTCTGGGCTAGCATCTCAAAGCATCAGATTTCAATGGCCGTCTTCAAAGTGTCTTTCTCACCTGCTCTGAGCTCTGTCTGTGAACTCTTTTATAGGACTCCAGCGATTTAATTAAGATCCACCTGAATGGTCAAGGTAAACCTTCCAGGGAAATAATCTAATCAACATGTCACACCCTAATCAAAGGAGTCACAGTTGGGTAAGTCACATCTTCATGGAAATGATCAAAAGATACCAACCTAATCAATACTAATACATCTGCCCCCACAAGACTGCATTAAATAACATGGCATTTGGGGGGTCATTATACATCCAAAGCAGCACAATTGCCAAGTGTGCTTTATTCCATTTATGCAAGGTTGGTACAACACAAGAGAATCAATTAATATAATACACCACATCAATAAATTAAAAAGGAAAAATCACATGACCATCTCAAGTGATGCAGAAAATGCATTTGACAAAATTCAGCAAACTTTCTTGATGAAAACAGTTCAAAAGATAGTAATAGAAGGAAATATCCTCAACCTGATAAAGTGAATATCTGAAAAACCCAGAGCTAACATCATACTTAATTGGGATAGACTAAAGTGTTCCCTTTTAGATCAGGAACAAGACAAGGATGTCCATTGTTTTCATTGTTACTTAACATTGCCATGGAATTTCTATCTAGAGTAATTAGACAAGAAAAAGAGATAAAAGGCAACCAAAAGGGAAAGGAAGAAGTAAAACCGTCACTGTTTGCAGATGACATGGTCCTGTATGTAGAAAATCCCAAAAAATCTATAGTTATGAGGGGTGACAATGGGATTGGGAAAGCCATAAGGACCACACTCCACTTTGTCTAGTTTATGGATGGATGAGTAGAAAAATAGGGGAAGGAAACAAACAGACAAAGGTACCCAGTGTTCTTTTTTACTTCAATTGCTCTTTTTCACTCTAATTATTATTCTTGTTATTTTTGTGTGTGTGCTAATGAAGGTGTCAGGGATTGATTTGGGTGATGAATGTACCACTATGTAATGGTACTGCAAACAATCGAAAGTACGATTTGTTTTGTATGACTGCGTGGTATGTGAATATATCTCAATAAAATGAAGATTAAAAAAAAATCTGTAGTAAATCTCCTAGATTTAACAATAAAGTACAGCAAAGTGGCAGGATACAAGATCCACATGCAAAAAATTGTAATGTTCCTATACACTAGTAAGAGCTATCTGAAGAGAAAATCAAGAGAATTTCCATTTACAATAGCAAACAAAAGAATCAACTATTTTGGAAAAAATTTTAACCAAGGACATAAGGATATATACACAGAAAACTAAAAACATTGCTAAAAGAAATCAAGGAAGACCTCAACAAATGGAGGGACATACAGTATACATGGATTAGCAGACTAAATATAGTTAAGATGACAATTCTACCCAAATTGATTAATAGGTTTAATGCAATACCAAATAAAATCCCAACACCTTACTTTGAAGAAATATAAAAATGAGTAATTAAATATATTTGGAAGGGCAGGTTGCCCTGAATAGCTAAAAATATTGAGAAAGAAAAATGAAGAGGAAGGTCTCATATTACCTGACTTTAAAGCCTATTACAAAGTTACTGGCATAAAATAGATATACTGACCAATGGAATTGAGTGGAATGTTCAGAAGTGGACCTTCTCACCTATGGGTAATTGATCTTCAATAAGGCAATCAAGTTGACTCAATTGGCACTGCACAGCCTCTTCAAAAATCATAGTTGGAGAACTGGATATCCGTATCCAGAAGAATAAAATGGGATCTTTATCTCACAAGTTATACAAAAATTAACTCAAAGTGGATCAAAGACCTCAACATTAGAGATAAGACTATAAAATTTTAGAAGAAAATGTAAGGAAATATCTCAAAGACCTTGTGATAGGAGGTGGTTTCCTAGAACTTACAACAAAGTACAAGTAAGGAAAGAAGAAATAGTTAAATGGGATCTCCCCAAAATTGAACACCTTTGTGCATCAAAGGACTTGTAAAAAGGGAGCCTAGGCAATTGGAAAAAATAGTTGAAAACCACATATCAAATAAGAGCTTGATATCCAGAATATATAAGTAGATACCACAACACAACAGCCAAAATAATTTTTTTTAAAAAACCAATTATAAAAAGGCAAAAGAACATGGAGAGATAGTTTTCTGAAGAGGAAATAAAAATGGTTTGAGAATGTATGAAAGGAAGCTCAACTTCACTAGCTATTAGGGTAATGCAAATCAAAACCACAATGAGGTATTATCTCATACCTACTAGCATTGCCATTATCAATAAAATCAAAACAGGAAACTAGAAGTGTTGGAGAGGATTTGGAGAAAGAGATACACTTATTCTCTGTTGGTAGGAATATAGAATGGTGCAATATCTCTGGAAGGCAGTTTGGCAGTCCCTCATGAAGCTAAGTATACAATTGTCATATGGTCCAGCAATCTCATTAATAGGTATATACTTGGTGGAACTGAAGGCAAGGTTGTGAACAGACATTTATAAACTGATGTTTATAGCATAATTCCAAGATATGTAAATGGTCCAAATGTCCATCAACAGATGAGTAGATAAACATGGTATATACATGTGATGGAATATTTTGCAGCTGTAAGCCAGAATAAAGTCATGATGCATATAACAATGTGGATGAACACTGACATTATGTTTTGTGAAATAAGCCAGAAACATAAGTACAAATACTGTATGGTCTTTCTAATATAAACTACATCAATGAGCAGACAGAGAGAGTGAAAGGGAGAAGGGGTTATCAGGAGGTAGAAGGAGGATAGAGATTGGGCATTTGATGCTGAATGAGTACACAGTGTCCAACAGGATTTATTGTACAGATCCAGAAATGGATAGTACAATACTATGTGATAGTTGCACAATATTTTAACTATAATTAACAAAGCTGACTGTATGTTTGAAAGAGGAAGGCTAGGCACATATATGACACCAGAAGGTGTCCTTTTTTTTTTTGTGGAAGAAAAGGAAATGTCCTCATATGGATTGTGGTGGTGAATGCATAATTATGTGATTTTATTGGGAGCTTTTGATTGCTTACATAGGGTGTGCAAATAGAACTGTTTAAAAATAAACAGAAAGATGCAAGTGCCAGAGAAGATGTAGAGTGAGAGAGATATACCTATTCACTGTTGGGTGGGAAGAAGAATGGTGCACCCCCTCTGGAGGGCAATATGTTGGTCCCACAGGAGGCTAGGAACAGGGTCAGATTATGATCCTGTAACCCATTATTTGGTATATGCTTGGAAGAGCTGAATGCAGGGACATGGGTACACTTTTACACACTGGTGCTTATTGCAGCAGTTTTCACAATTTGCAATGAATGGAGGTGGCACAAGGGTACATCTGCAGTTGAATGTAAGGACAAACTGAGGTGTATACATACAATGGAATATTGAGCTTTTGCAAGAAGGAATGAATTCATGAGTCATGAAACTAGATACATGAAACTGAAGCACATAATGTTGAGCGAAATTAGCCAGAAATGAAAGGACAAATGTTGTAGGACTCACTAATATAAATTGACTATAACGGGAAAATGCTGAGAATTGAATTTGAGAGCATAGGCTATCAGGGGATAGAATGTGGGCAGAGATCAGGCAACTGATGATGCAGAAATGTGGAGTGTTTAATGAGGTTTGTTGTAAAAGTTCATAGATTATAAGCACTTATAGCAGTCATATCTATTCCTGAGTTTTGACTATTATTTAAGAGATGTTTATTTGGCTCAAAGTATATATTCTCTGTAGCACACTTTCTAATATAACCTGGATGGATAGTTCATTTAAACAACATTGTTGCATGGAACCTAGATGGGAAATGAGATCTTGTTATTCTGTACAGCTTAATATGACCCCAAAGTATTTTGGGGCAGAAAATAATAAAGTATTTTCAAAATACCCTTGAGGGACTGAGGAAAAGTGTGGAAATATTAAACTTACTCACCTAGGTAATTCCTGATATTCCTGCAAGCATTAGGGGCTCCCAAGGCTTCTATCTTGGTGCTTGCCCTTATGGAACTTATTCCTGCAAAGTAGAATATAAGCCTATGTATAATTATGCCTGTGTCATCACCCAGAGAATCTGTTTTTTTGGTCAGAAGATGCCTGTATATCATGGCCAACTCTGAAAATAAACTCACTATCCTTCCCCATACTTGGGACATGAATTCCAGGGGTGGAATTCTACCCGGCAATGAGGGACAGAACTCCCAGGGATGAGCTTGACCTTGGCATAATGGGATTGAGAATGTCATCTTGACCAAAAGAGGGGAAAGAAATGAAATAAAATTAAGTTTCAGTGCCTGAGAGGTCTCAAATAGAGTCAGCAGTTCAGTCTGAAGATTACTCTAATGCATTATATAGATATTCCTTTGAAGTTTCTAGTGTATTAGGATAGCTAGAAGGAAATAACATGAGTCTCTTGAACAGTAATCCAGTAGACTTGATTCTTGATGACAATTTTATAACTATATACCTTTTATAGTGTGACCATATGATAGTGAAAACCTTGTGACTGACACTCCCTTTACCCAGTGTATGGGCAAATGAGTAATAAAATAATGACCAAAAATATCTAAATTTTAGGGAGGATAGGGGTATGAGATGACTGGAGTGTTCTTATTACTTTTATTTTTAGTGAAGTTTTGGTGTAATAAAAATTTTTTAAAATTGTGGCAATGAATGCACAGCTATGATAATGTGAGCCATTGATTTGTATATTTGCATGGATTATATGGCATGTGAGTATATCTCAATAAAATTGCATTGAAAACACAATGAGATTATTTTACACCAACTAGTGTGGCTGCTATCAAACAGGAGCCTACAAGTTTTGGAAAGCATATGCAGAAATAGGACCCCATAGTAAGGGTCAACAGTAGGGAGGGGGATGAGGGAAATGGGATGTTTTGGGTTTTCTCTTACAGTTTTATTTTTATTTTTTGAGTAATGAAAATATTCTGCAATTGATAGTGGTGATGAATGCACAAATGTGTAATGATACTGTTCGACATTGTACACTTTGGATGGATTGTATGGTGAGAAATACATCTCCCCCTTTCATTGACAAAGATGCACATTCTGAACATGGCTATATCATCATTGAGTGCAACAAGGGATCTGTCACTGCCTTCTACTGTGTCCTGGGGTACCTGGGCTGCTTGGCCCTTGGGAGTTTCACCATGGCACTCATGGCCAGGAATCTTCCTGACACCTTTAATGAAGCCAAATTCCTGACCTTCAGCGTGTTGGTGTCTGCAGTGTCTGGGTCACTTTCCTCCCTGTCCACCACAGCACCAAGGGGAAGGCCATGGTGGCTGTGGAGATCTTCTCCATCTTGGCTTCCAGTGCAGGATTACTAGGCTGCATCTTTGCTCCAAAATGTTATATTATTTTGTTAAGGCCAGAGAGGAACACTCAGCAAAGATTACGATATAAAACATATTCTGGGGGCAATAAGCCTTCTTAAGTTTTAACACATATTTTCCTACAATAAATAGAGGGGCTAAAGGATGTCTATACCATACTTGCAGCCAGATATTAGATAACAATGTAAAATGTAATTTACCTTCTTCAATGAAAAAGTGACTCTCATTTTTTTTCCTAAGTGTCAGGAGCACTGCAACCCTCAGCCATCCAATTTTTCAGCTTTAAATTTCATTTTTGAATATTAATTTTATTTAGTTCCTCACATTAAACTCACCTAGGAAGACTAATATTCTAGCTTATTTGTGTATGCAATATGCAACTTTATATAGTCTTCCACTTTTCTTTTGCACTTCTTTTATCCTTATTTTCTGAAAAACAAAATAAAAAGTCCTCTCTTTTCATCTGGCCATGGCTGTTTTAATGATCCAAGAGTATTTATTGAATACTCCTCATTTTCCAACAGATTTGTATTGTCATATATTAAATACAATAAATTTCCATCTATAAATGTCTTTGTTTCAATGTATTTCATTGACTTTGTCCACCTTGAACAAACACAATGTTGTTTTAATATCTTGAACTTGATGGTATGTTTTATTTGCTAGCTAGTAGCACATTTCTCTCCACATTATTGCATCATTTCAGGACTTGAGGGAGAGAATAATCTCAAGATGACTGGGCCATTCAGAAGTAGCCTGACAGTAATGCTATATAGGGAAGATTATCTAAAAAAGAAGTACTTTGTCTTCTCTCTAGGTTCTTGAGAGTCCATCTCTGACCATATTAGAACACTGGGAAGCTTTATGTGTGGTCTATTATCTTAACTTCTCCCAGCATCACCTCATGAAATGTAGCTTATTTAAAGTTGTGCTCTGATTTCAAGAAATAGTTGTGGATTAAACATTATCTTTTATTGTTATAAAGCCTCTGTTAAGAACACTGTTCATTTTGCCACTATGAGTCTTATGTTAAAGGATGGTCCCTCCATAAGAAATCTGGGATATAGCACTGGACTCTCTATGGTCTTTGATAAGTCACTTAATCTCTTAAACCTTAGTATAATCCCACCTGCCCTGCTAACTTTATAAAGGGTTATGTAAGATGGTGACTGCCCTTTGAAATGAGGCTCTTTAAAAACATCTGAGTGGCTAACAATTTTCCAACTTACAGATCAGCACTGTTTTATGAGAAAGATGCAACAGAGAGGGGTGAGGAACAGGACTAAAATGTATTAAGCACTGTGTTCAATATTTTTTCTTTGCCTGCCCAGATCCATTCTCCCCCCATCTCCTCCCTGAAATATGGATGTAGATTTTTTTTAAAGGCCTGAAATGAGGGCTGGTGCTGACATTTGTGGCTTTTTTTGCTGATTTACTTTAACTTGACCTTTGGAATTGGCTTGCCAATTGCTATAATAATATTCTTGGACTTGGGTTGGAAATATACTGAATTTATAGATTAATTTGAGGAAAAACATATATTTACAATAGTGAGTTTTCTCTTTCAGGAGTCTGCTATATCTTTCTGTTTACCTTCTATTCATCATCTTTTGTTAGTACTTGTTCTAGTTTGCTAATGCTGCCAGAATGCAAAACACCAGAAATAGATTGGCTTTTATAAAAGTGGGTTTATTTGGTTACATAGTGACGATCTTAAGGCCATAAAGTGTCCAAGGTAATGCATCAACAATTGGGTACCTTCACTGGAGGATGGCCAATGGTGCCGGAAAACCTCTGTTAGCTGGGAAGGCACATGGCTGGTATCTCCTTGCTTCCAGGTTGTGTTTTAAAATGGCATTCTCCAAAGTGTCTGCTTCAGCTTCCAACAGCCATCTCCAAAATGTCTCTGTAAGCTGCAGCTTCTCTCTCACTTCCTATACTTTCTTTAAAGGGTTCCTCTTGGCTGTAGCTTCTCTTCAAAATGTCACTCTCAGTTGCTCTTCAAAATGTCCCTCACAGCTGCACTGAGATCCTTCTGTTTTTCAGCTCATTTATATAGCTCCAGTGATTTAATTTGGACCCCCCTGAATGGGTGGGGTAACTCTCCATGGAAATTACCCAATCAGAGTCATCACCCACAGCTGGGTGGGGCACAACTCCACAGAAACCCTCAAAGAATTACAATCTAATCAACACAGACACATCTGCTGACACAAGATTACATCAAAGATAATGGCATTTTGGGGACAATACATTCAAACCAGCACATTCTGCACCCTGGACCCCAAAATGACATGATCTTTCCATATACAAAATACATTCATACCATCACAATATCACAAAATCTTAAATCATTTCAGTAACAATAGTTAAGTACAAGATCCCATTAAATCAGTTACAGGTGTGGTGTGTCCAAAAGCAAAATTCCCCTCTGACTATGGGTGTGTATTTTATACACATATGTGTGTGTGTGTGTATATATACACACACATATAGGGATAATAAATTTTCTTGTCATGTTTATTCCTAGCTACTTTCTAGTTGCTACTGTGAAAGGAAACTTTTTCTATGCCACATTTTCAAGCTGGTTATTTATGTTGTATAAAAGAAGTATTATTTTTCTTATATAAGCATTAATCTTACTTATTGGTTGCTATATTTTTGTTGTTTCCTATATTTTTATAGGCTGCTTTATCAATTACTTTCTTTCCCATTGTTTATCCCTCTGCTTTGGTTTGATAAAGCTGCTAGAATGTAATATACCATAAATGGGTTGCTTTTTACAATGGGAATTCATTAATTTACAATTTACAGTTCTTATACCATGAAAATGTCCAACTCAAGGCAACAACAGAATGATACCTGGACTCTGAAGACAGACATCCAACATCCAAGAAACCTCTGTCACATGGGAAGGCACATGGCCAGTGTCTGCTAGTCATTCCTTCCTGGTTTTTGTTGCTTCCATCCTCTGGTTTCAGTGGCTTCCTCTCTTGGCTTCTATGCATCCTTTCTTAGTTTCTCCAGAGCTTTTCTCTAAGCTCTCCAGGCTTTTTCTGTGTGTGCTTTATCCTCTTATAAAAGACTCCAGTAAAGGGATTAAGACACAATTTGAATGGGTTGGGTCACATCTCAGTTGAAATAGCATAATCCAAAGGTCCCACCCACAATAGGTCTTTGTCTTTGGGAATGGAATAAAAGAACATGGCCTTTTCTGGGGTACACAGCAGCTGGAAATCACCACATGCTCTTTTTCCTTTTTCTGATTATATTGCTAGTATGATGTTTAATCTTAGTGTTGCCTATGGGACTCCCTATATTTCTTACATTTTTAGAGGGAAATTTGCCAATGCTTTTATCATCAGCTCTGGTGTTTTGGTACATGTTTGGATCGTACCATTTTATTTCTCTTTAATTTTTATTCGGATTGTTCAGATACCATACAATTATCCAAAGATCCAAAGTGTACAATCAGTTGCCCTGGTACCCTCATACAGCTGTGCATCCATCATCGCACTTAATTTTTGTTCAATTTTTATAAATTTTTCATTACTCCAGACAAGAAATAAAGTGAAAGATGAAAAAAAAAAGAAAAGGAAACTCAAATCCTCCCATATCCCTAACCAACCCCCCTCAATTGTTGACTCATAGTGTTGGTATAGTACATTTGTTACTGTTTATGAAAGAATGTTGAAATAATACTAACTGTAGTATATAGTTTGCAGTAGGTATATATTTCTTCCCTATATGCCCCTCTGTTGTTAACTTCTAGTTGTAGTGTCATACATTTGTTCTGGTTCATGGAAGAGTTTTCTAATATTTGTACAGTTAATCATGGACATTGCCAACCATAGGATTCAGTTTTATACATTCCCATCTTTTGACCTCCAACTTTCCTTCTGGTGACATATATGACTCTGAGCTTCCCCTTTCCACCTCATTCATGCAACATTCAGCACTGTTAGTTATTCTCACATCTTGCTGCTGACACCTCTGTTCATTTCCAAACATTCAAGTTCATCCTAGTTGAACATTCTGCTCATACTAAGCAACCACTCCCCATTCTTAAGCCTCATCCTATATTTTGGTACCTTATATTTTATGTCTGTAAGTTTACATATTATAATTAGTTCTTATCAGTGAGACCCTGCAATATTTGTCCCTATGTGTCTGGCTTATTTTGCACAGTATATTGCTCTTGAGGTTTTGTCATCAACCCACTTTTTTTTAAGATGGTTTTGTTCACACACCATACATTCCATCCCAAGTAAACAATCAATGGTTCTCTGTATTGTCACATATTTATGTGTTCACCACCTTCACTACTATCTATATAAGGGCATCTACATGTCTTCCTCAAGGCAGGAGGGAGAGTCAAAGAGGTAGAGACAAAAGAAAGAGAAAAAAATGACAGCTAGGAAGTAGCAAAAGGAAAAGTAACCTTAAATCAAAGTAGAGTAAAGAGTCAGACAACACCACCAATGTTAAGTGTCTAACATGCCTGCCCAAGCTCTCCCCTCTTATCTGCATTTACCTTGGTATATCACCTTTGTTACATTAAAGGAAGCATGATACAATGATTCTGTTAGTTACAGTCTCTAGTTCATGTTAATTGCATCCCTCCCCCAATTCCTCCCCACTTTTAACACCTTGCAAGGTTGACATTTGCTTGTTCTCCCTCATAAAAGAACATATTTGTACATTTTATCACAATAGTTGAACACTCTAGATTTCACCAAGTTACACAGTCCCATTCTTTATCTTCCTCCTTTCTTCTGGTGTCTCACATGCTCCCAACCTTCCTCTCTCAACTGTATTCATAGTTCTTTGTTCAATGTACTTACATTGCTGTGCTACCATCTCCCAAAATTGTGTTCCAAACCACACACTCCTGTCTTCTCCTATCACTCTTTAGTACTCCCTTTAGTATTTCCTGTAGGGTGGGTGTCTTGTTCACAAAGTCTCTCATTGTCTGTTTGTTGGAAAATATTTTGAGCTCTCCCTCATATTTGAAGGACAGCTTTGCTGCATGTAGGATTCTTGGTTGGCAGTTTTTCTCTTTCATTATCTTAAATATATCACACCACTTCCTTCTTGCCTCCATGGTTTCTGCTGAGAGATCCACACATAGTCTTATTAAGCTTCCTTTGTATGTGATGGATTGCTTTTCTCTTGCTGCTTTCAGGATTTTCTCTTTGTCTTTCACATTTGATAATCTGATTTAAGTGTCTTGGCATAGGCCTATTCAGATCTATTCTGTTTGGAGTATGCTGCACTTCTTGGATCTGTAATTTTATGTCTTTCATAAGAGATGGGAAATTTTCATTGATTATTTCCTCTATTATTGCCTCTGCCCCTTTTCCCTTCTCATCTCCTTCTGGGACACCAGTGATATGTACATTCTTGTACTTTGTTTAATCCTTAAGTTCCTGGAGATGTTGCTCATATTTTTTTATTCTTTTCTCCATCTGCTCCTTTGCATGTAAGGCTTTCAGATGTTCTGTTCTCCAGTTCTTGAGTGTTTTCTTCTGCCTCTTGAGATCTGCTGTTGTATGTTTCCATTGTGTTTTAATCTCTTGTGTTGTGCCTTTCATTTCCATAGATTCTACTAGTTGTTTTTTTGAACTTTTGATTTCTGCCTTATGTATGCCCAGTGTTTTCTTTAAAGCCTCTATCTCTTTTGTGAAATATTCTTTAGCTTTTTTGAATTGATTTAGCATTAGTTGTTAAATTCCTGTATCTCAGTTGAAGTGTATGTTTGTTCCTTTGACTGGGTCATAGGTTCATTTTTCTTAGTGTAGGTTGTAGTTTTCTGTTGTCTACGCATCTGACCTCCTAGGCCACCCCAATCAGGTTTTCCCAGATGAGAACAGGCTCAGGTCACAGAAGGAGGAAATATTCAGTATCAGGTTTCCCTGATGGTATTTCTTAGAGGATTGATACACCTGTGCTTTTCTGCCCAGCAGGTGCACCTGTCAGCCTGTCACCAGCTGGTGTAATAGGGTGTGGCCTGTAGCTCTCCTTCCCCAGACTTTGGGGTCTGGTTCTGGAAAGGCAGGCAGTAGAGCTAGGCCCCTCCTTTTCCTCTTGGGAAGCTATGCCCCCTCCAGAGATGTCAGCTGAATATCAATAAATTCTTTGTTCCTCTGACTCTGCTGATCAAAGTGTTTTGATTTTAAAATGGCTGAGGCTATCTTTACTGCAAAACACTGCAGGATGAAAATGGCTGAGGTTTTCTCCACAGAGAGAGAAAGGGACAGAAAATCTCCCAGGTTCACCCATCAGCCAGAGATAGTACCTGATCCTCTGGGCTCCCTGTCCTGAGACAGATATGTCCCCTGACTCTCTCAAGGTCAGTTGTCACCAAAAGCCTCTGTCTGCTTGTTGGGGTTCTTCTGTCTGTATTGAGTAGTTAACATTAAAACCCCAGTTGGAGCTGGGCTGAGAGAGTGCTGCTCTCTAGCACTGTGAGGCTTCTGTGAGGGAGGGGCTCTTGGCTCTTGGCTCTCAGCATGGGTCCACAGTTTTACTTACAGATTTTGTGCTGCAATCTCAGGCATTCCTCCCAATTCAGATTAGTGGATGATGAGTTGACAGTCACGTTTGTCTCCCCACAGTTATTCCAGGTTATTTACTAGTTTTTTGGTTATTTATGGATTGTTACAGGGGGACTAGCAGTCTTCCACTCCTCTCTGTGCTGCCATCTTACATCCTCTCTGGATCATACCCTTTTGAAAATTAAAAATATTTTCTTTCATTTCAAGATTGTTCACAATTTTATTATGACATGGTCAAAATAGTTATATCTATCAAACTGTTTTTTGTTAATTTTATAGATTTCATTGATGTTAAATATATATTACAGTCAAAACCCTTAATTGGTCATGATGTGTTGTTCTTTCATGAGACTGTTGGGAGTAAATTCACGTTTATAGTTTTTGCATCTATTTAAAATAATGTTGACAGATTATTTTCCTTTGAAATGCCATCCTTGTTGGATTTTTAAGTATGTCTATGAAAATATCAATATTTTTCAATGAAAAGATGAAGAAAATGAATGAGTGGAGGGATTAATGAATGCATAGATAAAGTCAATGTAAAAAGATGGAATAACTTGGATGAATGAATGGAGAGAAAAAGAAAGGAATTGACAAAGGGACAAAATAGAGGGATAGAAGTAGAGTTGGGTACGTAAATGAATTGAGAAACTGAATGAATATAGAGACAGATGAGACTCAAAAGCTGGACCAACAGAGGCAGCAAAGGCAGAATATCTAAAATATCAGACTCACTGTTGACTTTTGATATAAAGATAGACCAAATGATGCCCCCATAAACTCTATCATATTTACAAAATCACTGTATAAATTGGATTTCTTTTGGTTCCAAATAACAGAAAACAAACTTAAATTTGCTAAAGCAAAAACAAGAAGACATTAGCCTCTGTAAGTTATGATAACTTCTCCACAAATCTCATGATTTCCTTCCTCCCATTGCTCAAATTAGGCCATATGCTCATTTCTTACCCATTCACTACACCTGTTGGAAAGGAATATTCCAATTTAATTAAGCTGAAAGAGCTCATGGCTGGCAATAAGGTCAGGGTCAGTAGAGATGAACCACAAATATGCACAATGAAGAAAAAAGCAATTCCCTCAAAAACTTGTGTGTTAGAAGTGAAATAAGGGTAACATAGATATTAGGAGGCATGTAACAATTGCACACAACACTTATGTTGTTATTTCATTTTTAAATTCCAAATATGTTGTTAAGATCACATACTGAACTCAAAGTGCAGGATGGTATATTGTTAAATATCATGTCTGCATGTATTGCATTATACCACACACATGAAGACAATAACAGTGCTGTGACCTTATGACTGAATCCACATTTCAATAAAAGACAGTTACAGAATGAAGAATACTATATAAAATAGAAGGGTATCTACACTACAGGAGAAAATATTCTCAAATACATACCTGGTAAAAGACCTGATGCATTAATATATGCTGATTTCCTACAAATAGCCTGTAATAGTCAGGGTTCTTTAGGAAAACAGAGTCAACAGGAGATTATCTATAAATATAAGATTTATAAAAGTGTATCATGCAACTCTGGAATGCATGAGTCAAAATTCTATAGGGCAGGGTGCATGAGTCCATATTCCATAAGGAAAGCTTCAAGCTGGCAATTCTGATACAGGTCTTCAGTGAACTTGCCAGAAGAGCAGGCTGGCTGAATAAGTGAAAGTTCTCTCTTCCTCCATAAATGTCTTCACCTGATTGAGTTAAATCCAACTGACTGCATTTTATCATTGCAGAAGAAATTTCCTTCATTGTTCATAGGTGTAATCAGCCACAGATACAATCAATTGATTGATAATTTAATAAACCAGCCTTCTGCTTTATGATCTAGCCTTAAATGTCCTTGCAGTAATGGTTAGGCCAGAGTTTGCTTGACCAGACAGCTGGACACCACCACCTGGCCAATTTGACACATGAAACTAACCATTGCATAGCCCAAATAAGAAAGGAACAACAAGTTGAACATTTGTATGAAAGATGATATACAAATGGCCAATAAACACACGAACAGGAGCTCAACATATTAAATACAATGAGTTTAATATATACTAACTTACTAGAATGGCTATGAGTGAAAAAACAGGAAATACCAAGTGTTGAGGATAAAGAGGAACTGGAAATACTGCACATTCATGGTGATAGTACAAACTATTACAATTATTTTGTTGAACTGTTTGGTAGTTTCTTTTGTTGTTGTTTTAAAAAGTTTTTATTTTAATCCTTCTTAGAGGAATACAGATTTGAATGAAAAATATTCATTCCATAAATACATTAGCAGCAAAACCTTCCCACCAGAGTCCACTCTGTTCCAGCCCAGAGGTTGTGCCTTAGAGATCATTCACTTACTATATGAAACAGAAGTTCCACTCACAGGTATTTTACTAGAGTAAAATGTAAACATGTAGCCACAAAAAGATTTACAGAAAAATGCTCACAGCAAAGTTACTCCTAATAGTCAAAAACTATAAAAAATGAAAAAAGTCCATCAACAGAAAAATGGATAAAAGTTTAAGGTACAAAAAGAAAAAAAAAGAACAAGAAAGTTTAAGGTAAAAATACAATGTAATACTACTCAGCAATAGAATGGAACAAACTACAATAAGATTCAAAAAATGAGTGAATTTCACGAGTATTGTATTGAGAAAAAGAGGCAGACATGAAGAGCACATACTATTGGATTCCACCTGTATGAACTAAAATAATTGGGAAAACTAATCTACTGGGATAAAAGTAAGAAAGATAATGACTTCTGGTGTTGGGATTTGGGCATGAAGAACTGCAAAGAAGATAGGGGAATTTTCAGAGAAGATGCAAGTTTTCATATAGTGATTTGATTGATACAGGTGATAATTATAAATGTACATACTCATCAAACTGTGCATTTAAAATTATGTTTTTTTGTGTAAAAATTTGATGTTTATTCTTCTAGGTTTAATGTATTTAAGTTTACTTTTAGCAAGTCACAGAATCAAAGACCTGAAATTGAGCATAAGTATGATAGTATCCCCCCCCATCATCCCAGAGATGAGCCAACTGGGCCCAAAGTCACATGAAATCAGCTGCAGGGACAGAAACCTAGCTCTCCCACTCATAAATATCATTGAAATCATACATTTCTCCCTTTATTTTCCTTCATCATTATAATAAATAAATGCAGAGATGTTTCATAATGTCTTATCTCTTTATTCATTTACTGTTTTGCCTTTAGCAATATCCAAAATTATGTTTTTTACCAGTGTCCTCTAAAGTATTCTACAACCTGTGAAAATGGCTTCATCGGGAGAAAATTTCATATCAAATATATTTAAAAGTTGCTGAATCCTGTGCCTCTACTGGGAGAATCACAAAGCATATATGTGTTCAAAGTTAATATATTGAAAAGTTAGATTAAAGCAACCTCTTTGGTACCCTTGAGGAACTGTGAACCACTTTACAAAGATATTCATCTCTGTTACCAGAATTTGAACTCAGACAGAAACCAGCAGTCCAAGTAAAGCAAAATCATTCACAGTGCAAACAGTGCACAGGTAAGTTCATACCACCCCTAGCTATGGAGGGGCCCACAGTCAAGAGATAGAGAATAGGCAAATACATAAATGTTAACTTATTTCTATACCAAGAACCACAGGATGGTCCCATCATGACAGGCATCAGATAAAACTGTAAGCAGAAGTGTGTAGCTCCTACAAGGAAGCAGCATGGACAGAGTGATGGAGTCATCTTACCACATGGGTGTGAGTGGTGGAGGTAGCCAGGGTATAACTCTCAGATTCAGTAATTTACATATCTTCTTATTCCTCTTTTTGTAATCCTCTCTCACCTGAAAAAAACTTTAAATGAACACACTTGCTTAGTAAAAAGTACTAACATGGAAGATGAGATCAGATGTTTATTAACCCTCCTTTTGAGTCCCATTTAATCTTGTCAAATTTATATTCACTAATATTATGGAACTTTAATTCACTCTTAACTCAATTCTTCAGAAGAAATGTCTTCTATGCACATGGCTTGTGCATAATAGACATCAATATTTTCATTGAATAAATGAGTGAATATATACATTTTGTGGTGTTATGTGTGTATTTCATTTTGTGTGCATATGTTCACTAATTCAACATGTATGCATTGGTATCTTTAAAGTATGGGGTTCTGTGAAGATGAAAAAGTGAACCCAATGGAACCAGAAATGGTCCCCCTGAATCAAGTTGAAGATGTTGATTTGATTGCTGTTTGGATGTGAAGTGAAATTCAGGATGTAATCAGCGAATATATGGGAATGTACTAATCTAGATATGGCAACTAAGAAAAAAGCCCCCCATAATAGGTAATAGTGAAACTGGAGAAGATACCTGTAGGATGGACAGCAGTTTGTGAGACAATTAGGATTTAGGACTAGGCAGGAGAAGAGAACAGAGAGATAGTAAAGAATATTACAAGCACAAGGACATTCTGAACAAAGACCTTGATCATGGCCTGAGGTTGGCAGGTGCACTGAAGAAGACAATCTCTGGAATCTAATGAGGAGGGAAAAGATGGAAGAAAGAAAGGCAGGGGTCAGACTGCAGATTTTCTAGTTCATTTTATGGATTTGAACTTTATTCTAAGATCATGGGAAGTGTTTTGAAAGATTGACAATGGGAGAAATGGAAATTTCTCATTAAAAATGATCTAATATGCTGCATTTGGATTTTCATAGAATTGAGCTCATATAAAGCAGAGTTGGATATAAAATCTCTCTTGAATTAAACCTTTGGTTCTTTATTAAATGTTAATTAAAATAATAAAATGCTAAATACTTTTAAAGAGCAGCACCATAAATATATTTGGCTAGACTTTAATGTACACCCAAAACTGAATAGAAATGACTGCAATCAATTGTTCTACATCATTAATGCAGGCTCAAATAATAAGAAACAAGAAAGATAAAAAAGTTAAACAAGGCAAGTTCTCTGAAATACACGACATAAAGAAACAGGTATGTTTTGCGAACAAGTAACATTGAAGACACTTAAGTGAGGTAACTGGCTGCAAAATGTGAGAAGACCAGAAGCAGGCTTGTGAAATTACAAGCACAGGAAAGGAAGTAGAGGCACAAATGGATGCTTATGAGTAATGACTGATTTTCATCTGGTTTGGACAAGTTGCCTACCTAAAAACTCTTATGTTTCCTTTGTAAGATTATGTTAAAATTTTCAACCCATTCAATTATAAGGAAAATATATACACTAAATATTACCAAAGAATTGCATTATTTTGTGTAAAAACATAACAGCTTCATGAAAATGAGTCTTATTAATTAAGACCCACACTCTCTTCCTCAGAAGAGATGGAGAGGGAAAAAATACAAACAAGGTCTTTAAATAGAAATACCAGGTGAGAAATGCAAAGAGATACAAATTGTAGGAGTTACCAATGTGTTAAGAACTTAAATTTTGACATTTAAAAAAGGTTTATGCCAGAGAATACTGCACAGAGCCTTTATATGTGTGTGTGTGATACTCACTACGGTGAATTAAACATTCCTTTTAATGGCAATATGAAATTTAAGAAACTAAATAAGGACATTAAGTAATGTCAGTTTTCCTGGAGCCAACATTCAACAGTGTACTCTGAAGGAAACCTTAGGAACTTTGGTAACCTTAAAGCCCTCTCTAAAAGGATTTTGCACTAATAAAGTAAATATGCCTAATGCAACCATATTATTGTCTGTTCCAGGTTGTCTTCATTTTTGGTAGTATTAATAAGCAGGGAAATGTGTTGTTATGGAGAAGGGAAGCATACTGCATTTCTGGGATAAGCAAATTATGGTCCCCCAAAGATGCCCATGTCTTAATCCCTGGGACCTGTGAATATGTTAATTTCTGTGGCAAAAAAAAATTTATGGATGTGATTAAGTTAAGGATCTTGAGATGGGGAGACTGTTTTGGATTATAGACATGAGCAGCTTTCCAAAACCCATGCACCCTTCTCAGCATTTGGCAAGAGAGATAACCCTTCATAGCCCCATGACCAAGAGCTCCCAAGAGGGAACTCGGGATTCAACAGACATGTGGTGAACACGTTCACTCTTCCTCCATGGAAACCCACAGTGAGACCAGAAGAGAGGCAAGGGTGATACACAGAAGTGCCAGGAGCCCCTACCCTACCCCAGGGATATGCAAATGCATGTCAGACAAGGACTGTGGTTAATTTTAGCTGGAGGGTGGTACACAGAGCTCCACAGCCCCTGAGTGGTCCACTCACAACATCAAGATCTGTCAGGACCACTGTGTCCTGCAGTAGACTTCCTGCTAAATGAAGCAGGGCGTTCCCTCTTCCCACAGAGCTGGCAGTCCCAAGTGAACACAGAAAACTGGTGTACTGATTAGATATTCATCCATGTTGAACCCTGTCTACTGCACAGGCAAAGTTAGGGAAAAGCTGGTCTGAGAGTAAGAGGTGGCTCAAGAGTGTCATCTGCTTATAGAACTGTGAAAGTGCACTCCAGTCAGTTGTAGCTCTGCCAAATTTAAGATACATGTTTAAACAGTCCTATATCCTAAAGTAAAATTATCAAGATAAGTAACTGTGATGAGGCCAACAACAGGGAATCAAAAAGCACATGAAGAAACTAGAAGATATGGACAAACAAAATGATCAAACTAAAATGCCAAAGGAGACAAGAACGTGGAGCAATTAACCAAAGAAATACACTCACAGGAATCTCCAAAACAACTTGAATGAGTTGGCTTAGGACATAAAGGACATCAAGAAGACTCTAGAAGAGCATAAAAAGAATTTGAAAGAGTAAATAAAAAATTAGCAGATCTTATGGAAATAAAAGATAATGTTGATAAAATTAAAAATATACTGGAGACACACAACAGCAGATTTGAAAAGACAGAAATAAGAATAAGTGGGCTAGAGTGCAAAGCAATTGAATGTGAATGCACATAAACAACGAATGGTTAAAAAGTAAAAAAAGTACTTGAAAAAGATCTCAGGGTAATAATGGATAACATGAAGCAGACAAATATTAAAATTATTGGTGTCCCAAAAGGTGAAGAGAGGCGTAAATGGCTAGGAAGAGTATTTGAGGACATAGTTGAGGAAAACCTCCCAACCTTTGTAAATGACATAAATATGCAAATCAGAGATGCCCAATGAACTCCAAATAGAATAAATCCAAATAAACCCACTCTGCAGTATAAACTAATCAGCTTGTCAAATGCAGAAGAGAAGGAGAAACTCCTGAAGGTGGCAAAACAGAAGCAATTCACCACATACAAGGGAAATCACATAAGACTAATTACTGACTACTCAGCAGGCACCATGGAGATGAGAAAGCAGTAGTATGACATTTTAGATAGCTATAGAGCAAATCTCAAAGAATGTTATGGGTTACAATTTCACTATTTCAGGTCTTTCCTTCTAGCTATTTGAATACCCTAGCAACTAAGAAAAAAAATTATAGAAAGATTCAGTATTTGTAATCTAGATTCCTCCCCAGGAGTCATATTCCAAGATGTCAGGTAGATTTACTCCCCTGGGTGTCAAATCCCACATAGGGGGGAGGGCAGTGATTTCACCTGCCAAGTTGTCTTAGCTAGAGAGAGAGAGTGACATCTCAGCAACAAAAAGGCACTTGAGAGGAAGCTCTTAGGCACAATTATAGGCAGACCTAGCCTCTCCTTTGCAGCAACAGTCTTGCCAAGGGCAAGTCCCATGGTAGAGGGCTCAGCCCATAAAACCACTAGTCCCCTCTGTCTGTGAGCACATCAGCAACCATCAAGGTGGGAAAGCCCAACACCCCTGCACTCTCCTGCAGCCTCTCAAGGGGACACTACAGACTTCCCTCACTGTTCTTTCCCTTTTTTCCAATTAACTCCCCTTTTATTAATTAACTATATCAAAAAAAATTTTAAGTTATACAATAAAAAACATTTCAAACAAACCATAACAAGGGAGTAAGAAAAAGGCAACTAACCAATTGTAAATGAGATATCTTGAAGATGCTATTTTAGTTAATGTGTAGCCTAACTGAATAAGGTGAGGCCATAACCTGGATTATTGGAGTCCTTTATAAGCAGAAGAAATTTAGACATACTGAGATAAAGCCACAAGAATAAGCTTGAAGTCAACAGATCCCAGAAGAAAAAGGAGAGAATATCACCATAAGACAGGAAATCAAAGGAAGCCAATGATTGCCAAACAACCAGAACACTCATGACCCTGGGCAGAAGCAAGCCTTCTAGCCTCTGAAACTGAGTGAATTCATTCCTGTTGCTTAAGGAAAAGCAAGTTTGTTGTATTTGTGAGAGCAGCCTAGCAAAAAACTAGATGCATTATAACTAATATGTAATTTTCTTAATTCTGTACATTATTCAATATTTCTTCATTTCCCTCTTTCCACCTGATTAAATCTACAATAATTATTTAGAGATGCAGTTTTTACTTCCTCAGTTGAGTTTTCAGTACACAATAAAAATTCTGTTTGGACAACTGGCTGTGCATGTGGGAAAAATAGGTCCCCACTTTACACTATATACAAAAATAAATTGCAAAGGATTAGATACATAAATCATCAAAAGAAAACACATCAAAAAGAAAACACAACAAATTTTAAACCTCCAGGAGAAATTATAGTTGATCAGAGATCAGTGAACCATGAGCCAAATCTAGGTTGTCCCCAACTATTTTTGTAAATATAGTTTTATTGGAACAAGCTACACCCACTAGTTCACATATATTATCTATGGTTGCTTTCAGGATACACAGCATTTTTGAGTAGTAGGCACAGTTGAGAGATCAATGGCATGCAAAGCTGAAAACATTATCCACTTGGCCCTTTACAGAAACAATTTTCCCATCACTATAATAGAATATCTTTATAACTTCAATGTGGTAAATAATTTGTAAACAAAACAGAATATCTACCAGTTATAAAGTCTAAGAATGATAAATTTGACTACATCAAAAGAGAAAACTTCTACACCCCAAAAACATATAAACAAAAGTAAATGACAAATCACAGATTACAAGACTGTACAGAAATTGTTAGTATCTCTAGGATTCTCCAGGGAAACATAACCAACAGCAGATATCTATAAATATGAGATTTTATAAAACTGTCTCATGCAACTATGGGGATGCACAAAGTCCAAATTCCATAGGGCAGGCTAAAAGCTGGTAACACTGATGAAGGTTGTCAATGACTTCCCCAGGAGAGGCTGGTTGGCTAAAGAAGAGGTGAGAATTCTCTCTTTTGACTGCTGAAATCATTACTTCTCCTTGTAAAGCCTTCTTTAAACTGATTGGATTAAATGTCCTCATGTGGAAGACACTCCACTTAGTCAATTGTAGACACAAAAAGCCAAAGATGCAATCAGCTTGATGATTTAAGTCCATGAATTGTCCTCACAGTAGCATTTAGGCCCATACTTTCTTGACCATACTACTGGACACAATCACCTAGCCAAGATGACACTTGAGGCTAACCCATCAAAATATCTATAATATGTAAAGAACTCCTAAACATCAATAAGATAAAGATCAAAAACCCAATAGAAAAATAGAAAAAGAATATAGGTCAGAAATTCTCCAAAATGAAACCCTAATAGTCAATATAAATATACGCTGACATCTAATGATCAGTAAAATCTATAGCACAACTACAGTAAGTTACCATTTCTTACTTGTAATTTTGATGGGAAACAAAAAGCCTGAAAGCACAATGGTTGGCAGGTGAATACTGAAATGTTCATGCATCAGAGTGAATGTGTAAATTGGTACGGCCACTTTGGAGAACAATTTGACAATAACTATGATAGTTGCAAATGTGTATCTCTACTATCTTGGAATTCTAATGCCAGGTAAATGTCCTAGAAAAAGGTCTTGCATATATATACCAGAAGACATGTATAACAATCTATTGAATAACTTATTATAACATCTTGGAAAGAGTCAAAGTCTGCCTGGATCTAAAGGAGTAAATCTGAGCTCAGTGTAAAAAGAGGGAAAAAAAACAGCCCTGTAATTAAACATGCAGGAAACATAAACTGATAATGCTACAAAGAAATAATGTTTCTCTCAAAGTTATGCAGCATCTGAAAATGCAAAATGACCCAATATGTGTGAGTACAACTTTCTCACCAAATGACACCCCAGATCTGATTTCCTATCGTCCTTTATTACTGGGGATGCATAATTGCTAAGCTTCCTTCCCTCAAAACATCCCCCAAATCCTAGCTAATTACCATGACTCCAATCCCACAAAGAAAAAAGCAACCAATCCAAAACAAAACTGTTCTTCCTTGGGGCTCTTCAGGATCCTCCAGAAGGAACCCATATCCTACAAAAATATTTTCCTCCTCATTCTTTGCCAGTAGTATTCCATAATTCCTCTGGCATGATCTGCCTTGTTGCAACAAGTCAATAAATATGGTTTAGTCAGACTACAGTCCTATCCCTTTGGCTGTTAGAGCTTAAAGAGCAAAATCTTATAAACGATTTTAATTACTAACAAGAGAAAAGATAATAAATAATTGGGATATCATGTGATGAAATATTACAGAAAAATGAGTGAACTAAACATAGATAAATCATAGAAGCAGAATATTTACTAAAGAATGCAACTTGGAAAAAGAAACATGCACTATGACATCACTTGTGAAAATTCAGAAATCAGATATGTTATTTAGGGATAAATGAAGAGATGGCAAAAAATATAAACACACAGATTCAAATCATACATGCACAATTGATGCTATCTGTCTTTAAGAAGGAAGAAAAAGAAAAGAGATTGGGCAGGGGGACAAGTGTTTTGTAGCATTCTATAATCTTCAAATTCATATACTGAAAATATTGAATTTTACACCACAAAAATATAACATTTGCTAATGCTGTGGGTGGTATAAAAAGTTCATTATTTTATTCTTTAAATGACCCTTTTTAACCAAAAAACTGAAATCCAATCCTCAAATTCATGACAGCTCCTCATTTTTAAACTGTTCATATATTTTATCATCCATTAATTTGTTCATTCATTTATTCAATGAATATTACTTAACACTTCCAGGTATCACATACCTCCCTTTGTCCTGATTATTAAATCAGGTAATCTCTCAGTATGAGAGGAGACTGCTTTATCTTCATCTTTCAGTGTAGGTTTAATAATGACTTATACATAACAGCTAAGTATTTGGAGACTCAGACTAAAGAGGTAATACATATAACCACAGGAAATTAATTCTAAAAATAAATTAGTCCTAAATGCTGAACCAATGGTTTGGCCAAATTAAATATGAAATTTGAAATATGAAATTTTGGCCAAATGAAATATCAAATTTCATACAATGTAAACTTATGATCCTAAAGAGAAGCAAGATACTTTTTGTCTGGTACATACAAAGGGCTTACTAGTGAAAGAAAAGAGAAAGAATTTTCATGTCAATGTGCCCTTTGAATTTTAGGTCAACCAGAGGTTCTTAAACCAAAATTAAACCTAAATGGCTCTATGGATAACAATGAGTTATCCATATGTGGATAACTATGAGCTTACCCATGAATTTTATCTCTACTTCTGTTTCCCCTCCATGGATTGCTTGTGTTCATAGACTGCTGACTGAAAGCTCTCAAGAATCTCTACAAAGACAGATTCTTCTTTTCTTTTCATAGAAAACTGGGATGTTCTGAGGAAACAAACGAATCAGCTATTTCCTGCTATAAAAATAGTAAGGTTGAGAGAGAGTTATTCTTCTAGAGTAAATCACAAAATAAATCTGAGACTGCAAATTCAATGTTCCAGACCTTCCTTTAAACCTTACAGAACTACAACACCATATTTCTCTAGAAATACCTAAAAGCAAAAGAAGAGAAGAGGGACATTTGTGTCCATGTAAATGGGGAAATTCCTAGGATCACATTTAGGAGAAAAGCGTGAATGTTTAAAGAAAGCAGAAAGAAACCCATACCTTACCTTGTTATCCTATTCCGTGCAAAGAAAGGAGTATTATTAATCTCCCTGTCCAATTTTCTAAGTTTCACCTTTCTTTTCTGCTGGATTTTCCTTCCCTTTCTCCCTTCTAGCTTTCTATTATAACCTTGTGGTGAAAATCAAGCATAATCCAATATGGAAATGCAAATAGGAGAAAGGGAGAGAAAGCCCCACTGCCAACAGGATTGAGAAAAATAACAACATGTAGGTTGGCAATTCACCTGAAGTGGAGAGACATTGAGGAGAAAACTTGTCCCACCTGGATAATAATCACTTCCCTCAGGTCTGTTGGTAGAGAGTTTAGTGGAGAATTTCAGCAGAGAAAATATTAACAAAAATTTGGAAGAATTTCAGACCTCTAAAGAAAGTGGAGCATTCCATATCCAAATGCATGTTTTAGACTCATTAAGGTAGAGCAAATCCTCTTGCTGTTATTCTGATCCTTAGTAGTGTCAAAGAAGGAATGGATACAAGCAATGTTTTATTGCTTTTCATCAGACTAAAGTCATTCAGTGTTTTCTGTGAATTTATAAAACTTTTATAAAAACAGCTGGTCCTGCTGAGAAATACTCTTGCATATATATGAATGCAGGTTGGTAAAATTAGACACATTTATTGTAGGTGAACACACTAAGCAAAAGAATTTATCATGCATGCACACACACAGAGACACATGATGCAAACTTCAATGCATTCTTTTCAGACAACTTGGCATTAATTTAAAAATAATTACTTCAATACCCATCTGGTGATTCTCAAAAATAAATTCTAGCCCTATCCTGACCAAGAGGACATAGTGAGATGCTTCAGGGCTCTGTCACTGAACAGAAGTTTTGATGTACCAAAGCTCCAGAAGAGAGTTAAAGGAATGCATTAGAGGGATGAGGTTTGAATCAAGAAAAAGACTACTTAAAAATTGTAGGATGTCCTGGCACCCTGAGTGGACCACCTACACCCCTTAATGAATTAGTGTGTGTCTGGTCTGTGACCCAGTGTGGATCCCTGGTCCCAGATCTTGAGGGAGAATAACTCTTGGGCACAAACTGGGAGGATGTATGTCTATCCCATTCTGTCTGGTGGTAGCCTGAAGGATTTATCATCCCAGACTTTCCCTCTATGTAGAAGGCAGATCACATAATTCTCCTACAAAATACTGTGGAAGAACAGTCAGGTTGTGCTGTCTGTGTCAAGGGATTTCTGCCTGTAGGTTATAAAGTGCAATGTTTAGGTCTGCAAGGAAACCATTTCTTAGAGAAGAGGGACATTTGTGTCCATGTAAATGGGGAATTCCTAGGGTCGCTTTCATGTGCCCAAGATAACAAATATGTGCATAAAGGATCAGAGAGGTCCCTATGCTTTCCCTGGAGCTATTCTCTAAACTCAGTGTATGGATAAACCCAGAAGGATAGCACTCACACAAGTGAATTGGCAAATACTGGGAAAGGTGCTTCTTTTTCCCTTCTTATTTTATTTCTTAGATCCTGGCACTCAAGATTCTTTTTTAATACTAGATGAATACAAATTTAAGGAAGAGGCACCTCCAAGAATAAATTCTAACAATAACATTAAAATATCAAAATGTCCAGGTGTTAACATTAAAGTATCAAAATGTCCAGGTGTTACAAAACATACAAAGAAACGGGAAGCAACATCACAGGCAAAGGAGATTAAGGCATTAAAACTATCAGTGAGGAGGACAAGACCTGGAACATACCACACAAAGACTTTTTAAAGATGGTACTAAATACGTTCAAAGAGCTAAAGGAAAATAGAGACCAGTAACTAAAGGAAATATGGAATAATGATAGAAGAACACAAGGTGAATTTTAATAGAGAGAGGGAAATTATGAGAAGGATCCATACAGAGCTGAAGATCATAGCAACAGAAATTTAAAATTCCCTAGAAGGCTTCAACAGCAGATTGGAATTGTCAGAAGAAAGAATCAGTGAACTGGAAGATAACACCATCAGAATCATATGATTCAAGGGACACAAAGAATAAAGACTGAAGAAAAGTGGGCAGAATGTGGGGTGCTTGTGGGACACCATCAAATGTACAAATATGCACATTGTGTGAGTTCCAGAAAGAAAAGAAAGGGAAAGTAGAATGTCCTAAGAAATAATGGCTAGAAACTTCCCAAGTGTAATAAAAGATATGAATATGCATATCTAAGACACTCAACAAACTCCAAACAGGGTAAACACAAATGGAAACTCATCATGATATTATGATCAAACTGATGAATGACAAAGATAAACAGAATTCTGAAAGCCACAGGAGACAAGTAATGTGTCATGTACCAGGGTTCTTCAATAAGATTAAATGCTAATTTCCCATCAGAAACCATGGAGGCAAGGAGGCAGTGGCAGGACATCTTTAAAGTGCTGAAGACCAACAATTTCCATTCAAGACTCATATATCCAGCAAAACCATCTTTCTCAAAAATGATGGTGAGATTAAGACAATCCAATATAAACAAAAGCTAAGGGAGTTCATCATCACTAGCATCACTAGACTGGCCCCACTAGAATGGTAAAGGGATTACTGCAGGTTGAAAGGAAAGGACAACAAACAATAGATTGAAGCTGCATGATATGTAAGGATATACTGTGAGGATAATGACATGGGTAAATATAAATGCCAGAATTATTTGATTTTTGTTTGTAAATGCACTTTTCTTTCGTACAGGATCAAAAAGGCAAATGCATAAAATGTAGTGGTACATCAGCGGTTTTGGAATCATAGTGTATAAACATGTAATTTGTAACATAAAGGTGGGTGATACAGGACAATAGTTTGTGTATACTATTGAAGTTATGTTGACTTCAAAGCACACAAGAATGATATAGATTTAGGATGTTAAATTTAAACCCCGTGTTAATTAGAAAGAGAATATCAGATAATATGCAAGTTTACAGAGACCAAAATTAGAGTACAGGTGTCGGGACAGGGGTCAAGGAAAATGAAAATTAAATGCTTAATGGGTGTATGGTTTTGCTTTGGGGAGATGGGAATGTTTTAGCAATGGAAGGTGGTGAGGATACCACATCATTGTTAATGTGATTTATCCCATTAGTTGCTATGCTTGAGAGAGATCTATATGGGAAAGTTTATATTGTATGTATATTCCCAAAATAAAACATCAAAAAGAAAGAGCAACTAAAGAGACAATGACATTTAAATGCAATAACAGATCCTAGTTGAGATTTTGCAAAGGAGGAGAAAAGCTTCAAAGAGATATTATTGAGACATACGAAAAATGGAATATGAAATGTTGTTTGTATCAATGTTAAATTTCTTCAACTGCACTTAATATGATTACATAAGTTTTTACAGCCTGGTTCTTAGGAAAACTACATGGCAATATTAAGTGTTAAGAACAATGGGACTACAACCTATACTCAAGTTTTCAGAAAATGGACTGATAGAAAGAGAGATAGAGATAGAGGTGGCAGAGAAGAGAATGATATGGCAAATGTGGCAATGTATTAAGATTCGTGAATCAGGGAATCTGGAGGGCAAGGTTAGGGGGTAAGTTGTAGATTTCCATATGGAGTCTGTTTTATATTTGTAACTGTCCTGTAAGTTTGAAAGTATTCCAAAATAACATTAAAAAATAAATAGATAAATAAATTCTAGATAGCTTAAGGGTCAAATATGCCTAAATATAGGAAAACCAAAACTACCAACTACTCTTCATTTTGTCAATGATAAAATTTGTAAAAACTTGGAGTGGGAGCATTTTGATGATATGAACATTTTGGCCTAGAGAAAAGATATTTAAATGCCACTTATACTAGTCAATGTATAAATTTATATGCTAGTATTTACCATATAAAATGTATGAATTTAGAACTATATTTCCAGTCTCAATTTTAATAAAACAATCTTCAAATGATCTTTGATCTTGCTCTTTCTCATGACTAGAATATTTGGCTTTCTAAAGTACAGCTTTCCCCTAAATTGTCTGGAAAGTAGTGTCTTTTAGTCTTGTAAGATGATGTTGACACTGGACATTGTAGGCAAAGCCACAGGTAACCTTTAATGAAACAATGGATAGGATTTTAAAAAATTCATATTTTTGGTATAAGTACTGATCTCCTCAATATCTTTTAATAACCATCATTATTGTCCAACTAATCTTTAAAAGGATTACTTAGAAGAGCATACTGAGGAGAAGATCTAAGATGGTGGCATAGAGAGGAGTGGAAGCTAGTTAGTCCCCCTGGGACAACCAACAAACTATCAGGAACAACTAGTAAATAAACCAGAATAACTGTGGGGGGACAAACATGACCATCCACTCATCTTACACCAACCTGAATTGAGAGGAATGCCCAAGATGGCAGCCTAAAATCTGTAAGTAAAAACCCCAAGCTGCAAAGCCTCATGGTGCCAGACAGCAGCTCTTTCTGAGCAAGTGATTACAACTCAGCTGAGCTCCAACTGGGGTTTTAATTAACAAATCATGGACTGCTTGATACAAGCTATGAATACTCAAAAAGCAGACAGAGGCCTTGGGTGATGACTGACCTTGGAGAGCCAGAGGGTGGTTGCAGGCTGGCCCTGAAGGGGGCTTTCTGTACCTGTTTCAGCTCAGTCAAGAAAGCTTTAGCCATTTTCAGTTCCCAGCACTCTGACCCAGACAATGGTGGAGACAGCACAGGCACAGAGAGTCCATTCAAATGCTAATGACCTCTCCATAGGGTGTCTATGTTCCCTAAGAGGAAAGAGGTGGGTCCCAGCTCTAATACCCACCTTCCATTCAGAACAAGACCCCAGAGCCTGTGGGGAAACAGCCATGGGCCACACCTCCTTACACCAGTCTGGAGTTACAGGCTGACAGGTGCCATATTCTGGGCAGAGGAAACAGTGACCTGAGGCCTCACAGGGTGTACCATCATTCTAAGACACACTTTCAGGGAAACTGGATACTGAACAGTCCTTCCTTCTGGGACGAGAGCCCATTTTAGTCTGGGAAAACCTAATTGAAGTAACCAAGAAAACTGAGCCTAGACAGCAGAAAACTACAACCTACACTAAGAAAAATGAAGTTATGGCCCAAAGGAACAAACTTACACTGCAACTGAGATACAGGAATTAAAAAAAGCTAATACTAAGTCAATTCAAAAAGGTAAGGGAAGATATGGCAAAAGTGATGAACCATATAATGAAAACACTGGGTGTACATGAAGTAGAAATTGAAAGTTTGAAAAACCAACTGGAAGAATCTGTGGAAATGAAAGGCACAACACAAGAGATGAAAGACAAAATGGAAATATACAACAGCAGATCTCAAGAGGTAGAAGAAAACACTCAGGAACTGGTGAACAAGGCAACTGAAAGCCTATACACAACAGAAGAGATAGAGAAAAGGATGGAAAACTACAAGCAACATCTCTGGGAACTTAAGGACAAAACAAAAAACAGGAATGTACATATCATTTGTGTCCCAGAAGGAGAAGAGAAGGGAAAAGGGGCAAAAGCAATAATAGAGGAAATAGTCAATGAAAATTTCCCGTCTCTTATGAAAGATGTAAAATTATGGATCCAAGAAGTGCAACATATCCCAAACAGAATAGATCTGAATAGGCCTATGCCAAGACACTTAATCAGACTATCAAGTGTCAAAGACAAAAAGAGAATCCTGACATAATGCTGAGCAAAATAAGCCAGGCACAAAAAGAGAGATATTGTATGTTACCACTAATGTGAATTCTGTGAAAAATGTACAATGTTTTATACTGTAGAATGTAGGGGACCTAGAGATACCAATTAGTGGAGGGGGAATGATAATCTAATAAGAACAGATAAACTATGGAGGGTAATCTCAATGTTATGGGAATGCTCAGGAATGATTATGGTTTGTAAACTTTCTTGGATATAGTAAGATCATGTTGGAAGCAATAGAGTTATTTTAGGTTTTTTTTTTTCTCTTATTCCTTTGTTTTCTTAGGGGTTGTTAATTTTCTTGGGGTATGGTAGGAACATGTTGGAAGCAATGTAGTTATTTTAGATTATTTGTTTTTCTTACTCCTCTGTTTGGACATGGTTTATTAATTTTCTTGGGGTATGGTAGGAACATATTGGAAGCAAAGTAATTATTTTAGGTTATTTGCTTTCCTTAATCCATTGCTTTGTTTGAAATGTTGTGGGGTTTTCTTGGTTGTTGTTTGCCTGTTTGTTTTTAATTTTTTGATAAACAATGTTAGTGAGTAGTGTATACTCCCAAAATAATATAGATTTTGCTCAAAATAAAGTAATTGAGGAAACATGCAAAATATTGTGGATGTAAAATTATAATTTTCAAGTGACTCCCTCTTTCCCCTGGATCATTTTTGATGAAGACAAAATTAATCCTTGTTTTATAATTTGGTCTACAGAGTATATTGTTTGTAATTACTACTTCTCTCCACAAACCTATATAAACTTCTAAAGATGGGAACTCACCTGTTGTTCTCAGTATCTTGAAAATATATCCTTGTTCATGTTGTGCTCTAAAAATAGAAGACAAGAAATTCATCTAAAAAGACAATTTTTATCATCAAAATGTGGCTTTACCTAACATGATGGAAAATTCTCCCCATCTTCCATCCCAGCTTTCTTTTAAATAGGACTTTTTAAGATTATTCAAGGGAAATCAGGAAAACAAGGCTAAATGTCATTGGAAGTTACTAGATTAGAAGGAAAATTTTAAAACACAATTCATCATGTGTCCTTTCTTTCATCAATCTAACATGTCCTGACTTAAAAAGGCAAATAAATGTTTCTGTAAACAATTTTATTCACAAACCATACAATCCATAATAAGTGTAAAATCAATGGCTCTTGGTAAAATCACAAAATTATGCATTCACCACCACTGTCAATATAAGAATATTCTCATTTCTTCCAGAAAAAAAATTCCCATACCCTTTATATACCCCTATTATTGACATTTAATTTTGGTATAGTAATTTGTTACAATTATTAAGAACATATTATAATGTTACTGTTAATAATAGACTTTAATTTGCATAAATTGTATTTTCCCCATATAACATCCTGGTATTAATACCTTGTATTAGTGTTATACATTTATTCTAGTCCAGGTAAAAACTTTCTTATATTTGTGCTATTAACCACTGTCATCATCCACTCTTAAGTTTCATTAAGTTATACGGTCTAAGATATTTTCCTCTAGATATTGTTCTGGTGGCATACATGGCCCTGGCATTCCTCTTTCAACATTCTCACACTGGGCATTGATAATTACACTTACGGTATAATGCTAGCATTACAGAATATTGTGTTGTCCATTTCTGAACATTTACAATGAACCTTATTAAATAGTCTGTACTCCTTAATTATCAATTGTCCAGTCTCTACCCTCTTTCCATCTCCTTGTAACTGATATGCATGAATTTAACTTCCAGAGTTTACTCATTATTGTTAGTTCACGTTAGTGTGACCGTACAATATTTATCCCTTTTTTACTGGCTTATTTCACTCAACATGGTGTCCTTAAGTTTCAATCACATGTATCATGCACATGAATCATGACTTCATTCCTTCTTACAGTTGCAAAATATTCCATCATATGTATATACCACTGTTTGTTTATCTACTCATCAGTTGATGAACATTTGGGCTTTTCCCATCTATTGGCAATCACAAATAATGGCACTATAAACACCAGTATACAGATGTCTGAACATGTCCCTTCTTTCAGTACTTCTGAGTATATACCCAGTAATGGGATTGCTGGATCATATGGCAATTCTATTCTTCAGTTGATATTAGAAGTGCCAGACTGCCTTCTGGAGCATTGACACCATTCTACACTCCAACCAAAAAAGATAAGTGAACCTATTTCTCCACATCCTCTCCAATACTTGCAGTTTTCTGATTTTTTTATAATGGCCATTGTATTAGGTGTGAAATGATGTTGCATTGTGGTTTTGGTTTGCATTTCCCTAATAGTACTGAGTTTGAGCATCTTTTCATATAACCTTTAGCCATTTGTATTTCCCCCTTTGGAATAACATCATCCATATCATTTGCCTGTTTTTAATGGATTGTCTTTTTGTTGTTGAGTTGTACGATCTCTCTATACATTCTTGATATTAAGCCCTTAATGGATATGTGGTTTTCAAATATTTTCCCATTGAACATGCTGCTTTTAAAATTTCTTGGCAAAGATTTTGACAAGCAAAATTATTCTATGTAGAGGAGATTCCTTTCATCTAGTTCTTCTTTTATTGCTTCTACTTTGGGTGTAAGGTCTAAGAAACCATGTCCCACAAGATCATTAAGATGCCTATTAGTTTTATGGTCTTAGCTCTAATGTTTAGGTCCTTGATCCATTATGAGTAATTTTTGTATAAGGTATGAGATAGGAATCATATTTAATTCTTTTGGTTATGGATATCCAGTTCTCCCAGTTCCATTTTTTATAGAAGCTGTTCTGTCCAGTTAAGTGGACTTGACCACCTTGTCAAAAATCAGTTGACCATACATGAAAGGGTCTATCTTTGAACTCTTGATTTAATTTCATTTGTTATTATATCTAGCCTTATGACTGTACTATGCTGTTTTGACCACTGTAACACTGTAATATACTTTAAAGACATGAAGTGTAAGTCAACTTCATTTTTCTTTCTCAAGATACTTTTAGATATTTGGGACACCTTTCTTTCCAAATAAATTTCATAATTGTTTTTTCTATTTCTGCAAGTAAGCTGTTGGAAATTAGATTGAGATTGCATTGATTCTGTAAACTATTTTTGGTAGAATTGACATCTTAACTATATTTAGGCTTCCAATCGCTGAACCTAGTGTGTTCTTCCATCTATTTACATCTTCCTTGGTTACTTTCACCAAATGATTTGTAGTTTTCTATGTATAGGTCCTTTAGATCCTTGAATAAATTTATTGCTAGATACTTGATTCTTTGGTATTATAAATGGTATTTTTTCCTAGATCCTCCTCAGATTGCTCCTTATTACTGTACAGAAACACTGCTGATTTTTGCATGTCGATTTGCATCCCACCATTTTCCTGAACTAGTTTACCTGTAGTAGTTTTGTTGTAGATTATTCATGACATTCCACTTACAGGATCATGTCATCTGCAAACAGAGGAACTTTTACTCCTTCCTCTCCAATTTGGATTCAATTTATTTTTCTTGCCTAATTGATATAGGTAGAATTTCCAGCATGATGTTGAACAACAATGGTGATGGTGGGTATCTTTGTCTTGTTTCAGATATTAGATGGAACAATTTCAGTCTTTCCCCATTGAGAATGATGTTAGCTATGGTTTTTCATATATGCCCTTTATCATGTTGATTAAGTTTCTGTGAATTCCTCTTTTGAAGTGTTTTTATTCAGAAATGATTTTGGATTTTGTCAAATGCATTTTATGGAAAATTGAGATGATCATATGGTTTTATCCCCTTTGATTTATTAATGTCGTGTACTATATTAATTGATGTTCTTGCGGTGAACCATTCTTGCATAACTGGGATAAAACCCACTTGGTCATGATAATTAGTTCTTTTAATTTGCTCCTGGATGAGTTTTGCAAGTATTTTATTGAGGATTTTGCATCTATATTGATTAGAGAGATTGGTCTGTAATTTCCTTTTCTTGAGTATCTTTTTCTGGCCCTAGAAATAGGTAGCATTCTCTCCTCTTCAATTTCTTTGAAGATTTTGAGCAGGTTTGGTATTAATTCTTGGAATGCTTGGTGTAATTCACCTGTGATGCCTTCAGATCCTGGACTTTTCTTTGTTGGCAGTTTTTTGATGACGGATGAAATCTCTTTCCTTTTGATTAGTTGCTGAACTCTTCTATTTCTTCTAGAGTCAGTGTACATTGTTCTTGTGTTTCTATGAAGTTGTCCATTTTTTCTAAGTTATCTACTTTGTTGGCATTCAGTTGCTTATATTATCCTTGTGATGGTTAGGTTGATGTGTCAACTTGGCCGGGCAATAGTACCCAGCTGTTTGGTCAAGAAAGCACTGGCCTAGCCATTGCTGCAAGGACATTTGTGACTGGTTAATAAACCAACAGACTGGTTTAAATCATCAGTCAGTTGGCTGCAGCTGTGACTGATGACTCAATGAAGGGCATGTATTCCACAATGAGAGAATGCAATTGGCTGGATTTAATCCTATCAGTTGAAGACTTTTAATTGAGACAGATAGAGGACCTTCACTTCTTTGGCTGACCAGTGAAGCATTTCCTGAGGAGTTCATAGAAGTTTGCCAGTTCATTTCCTGAGGAGTTCATTGAGCATGTTCGTTGAAGATCCCAGTTCATTTCCTGAGGAGTTCATTGAAGTTGCCTGTTCATATCCTGAGGAGTTCATCAAACATCTTCATTGGAGTTGCCAGTTTGCTGACTGCCCTACAGAATTTGGACTCATGCATACCCACAGTTGCGTGAGTGACTTTCATAAATCTTATGTTCATAGATATCTTTCATTGACTCTGTTTCCCTAGAGAACCCAAACTAATACAATCCTTTTATGACCATTTTATTTCTGTGGGGTCAGTAGTAATATACCCCCTCCCATTTCTGATTTTGTTTATTTTCATGTTCTCTCTTTTTTAAAGTGTCAGTCTAGCTAACTGTTCATCAATTTTGCTGAGTTTCTCAAAGAACCAATTTCTGGTTTTGTTGATTTTCTCTATTATTTTTTGTTCTCATTTTCATCTACTTCTCCTCTAATTATTGGTATGTATTTCCTTTTGTTCACTTTGGGTTAATTTGCTGTTCTTTTTCTAGTTCCTACAGGTGTGTATTTAAACTTCAATTTTAACTCTCCTTTTAATATAGACATTTAGAGAAATAAATAACCCTCTGTGCACTGCCTTCTCTGCATCCCATATCTTTTTACATGTGGTGTTCTGATTTCATTTTCTCCAAGACTTTTTCTCATTTCTGTTGTAATTTCTTCTTTGACCAACTAGTTGTTTAAGACTTTGCTGTTTAGCCTTCATAAATTTTTTTTAATTTTCTAGTCCTCCACCTGTTATTGATTCCAGATCAATTCCATTATAATCAGAGAAACTGTTCTCTATAATTTCAATCTTTCTAAATTTATTGAGACCTAATTTGTGACTCAACAGATGGTCTATCCTGGAGAATGATCCATGGGTACTTGAGAATAATGTTTTTCCTGCTGTTGTGAGGTGCAGTGTTCTGTAAGTGTTAAGCCTAGTTCAATTATCATATTATTGAAGATCTCTGTTTCCTTACTGATACTCTACCTAAATGTTCTGTACATTCAGGAGAATACTATATTGAAGTTCCAAACTATTACTGCAGGTAGCATCCCCTCCTCTTCAATTTCTTTGTAGAGTTTGAGTATGGTTGGTATGAGTTCTTCTTGGAATGCTTGGTAGAATTCACCTGTGAATTCTGAAGGAATTCTTCCTCCTTCAGTTTTGCCAATGTTGACCTCATGTATTTTGGGGCACCATTTTAGGGCACATAAATATTTATATTTATTTCTTCTTGGTGAATTTCCTCTTCTACTATTATGTAGTGTCCTTCTTTGTATCTTTCAGCAGTTTTGCACTTAAAACCTATTTTGTCCAGTATTAGGATAGCTACCTCTGCTCTTTTCTCATTGCTGTTTGTGTGGAATATCATCTTCCAACCTTTCACTTTCAACAAAGTTGTGCCCTTGGGTCTAAAGTGAGTCTCTTGTAGACAGCATAGAGATGGAACATGTTTTCTTTTTTTAATCTATTCTTCCAGTCTGTCTTTTGATTGTGAAATTTAATCCATTAACATTCAACATTATTGGTGTAAAGTCAGTACTGTCTTCAGCCATTTTATCCTTTGGATTTTGCATCCTATCTTATGTTTCTTTCTTTTTACCCTCTCAGTTACACTTACTGATATTCTTCATTTCTACACTCTCCTCAAAACCTCTCTCTTGTCTTTTCCTATCAGCTTGCAGCACTGCTTTTAGTATTTTTTATAGAGCTGGACTCTCGATAATGAATCCTCAGTTTCTGTTTGTGAATATTTTAAATTCTCCCTCATTTTTGAAGGATATTTTTGCTGCATATAGACTTCTTGGCTGTCAGTTTTTCTCTTTCAGTATCTGAAATACATACCACTGCCTTCTTGCCTCCATGGTTTCTGCTAAGATATCTGCACTTATTCTTATCGAGCTTCCCTTGTATGTGACAGTCCGTTTTCTCTTGCTTCTTTCAGAATTCTCTTCTTGTTTTTTTGACATTTTACATTCTGAGTAGTATCTTGGAGTAAGTCTACTCACATTTATTCTCTTTGGGGTTTGTTGCAATTCTTTGACCTGCAAATTGATATCTTTCATAAGAGTTGGGCAGTTTTGGGCTATAATATCCTCAAATATTCTTTCTTCCCCTTTACCCCTCTTTCCTTCTGGGACACCATGACACATATATTTATGTGCTTCATGCTGTCATTCAGTTCTCTGAGACCCTCTCAAAATTTTCCACTATTTCCCTATCTGTTCTTTTGTTTGTAAGGTTTCAGATGTCATCCTCTAGTTTACTGATGTTTTCTTCTGCCTTCTCAAATCTGCTGTTTAACACATCTAGTGTATTTTCAATTGCCATTATTTTGTTTTTCATCCCCATAAGACATTTTATGTCCCTTTTTAATCTTTCTAATTTAAATCTTTTTGCTTGTCTATCATCCTCTTTATAGCCTTTATTTCTGTAGGCATATTTAGTTTATTCCTATCCATATTTTACTTGAATTGATTTAGGATATTTGATGGAACATCTTTCATTAGTTGTTCCAATGTTTGTGTTTCCTTTGATGTTATAATATGTTTCCTTGAATAAGCCATCTCTTCCTGTTTCTTTCTATGTCTTGTCAACATTGCTTGATGTCTGGGCATTTGATTTTTTGCATGTGAGTGCTGACTGTGAATGCCAGTTCTCCCTTTTTCCTAGGGTTGTAGTGCAGATTGCCTATGATTTAAAGCTCTTCTTGTTTCAGTTTACACTGAACCTTGGGAGCAGCCCATGTTTAGCATTCCACATTTTCTTGGATCTTTCTGCACCTATTGTCCTGGACATGTCAGTAGCTTTTTTAAATACAGTTTTTTTTTTCATTTACCATACAATCCTTCCAAAGTATATAATCAATGGTTCTCAGTATAATCACAGAGCTGAGCTTACATAACACAATCAACTTTAAAACACTTTCATAGCTCCAAAAAGAAAAAAAAACATGCCCTTTATACCTCCCTATTAATGACACTTAGTGTTGGTGTGGTACCCTTGTTACAATAGATAGAAGAACATTAAGATATTATTTTATCTGTAGTCTATAGTTCGCATTAGATGCATTTACCCCCATATACCACCCTATTACCAAAATCTTGTAGTTGTGACATACACTTTTTATAATTCATGGAAGTACATTCTTGTATTTGTTCTTTGAACCAACTTCATCATCCACAACAGTGTTTACTATGTTATGCAGTCACTTGTTTCATCCTTTAGCATTTCTTCTAGTGATGTACATGATCATAAACTTCTGTTTCAACCACTATCATGCAAATGATTTAGGGCTGTTATTGACACATATGATAATGTGCTACCATCATCTCTATTCATTTCCAAACATTTACAATCACACTTATTTTAAAATTCTGCACAATTTAAGCATCAGTCTCCCATTCTATATCCTCACTCAATATTCTGGTAATCTATATTCTAGATATTGACTCCATGAATTTTCTCATGATATTTAGTTCATATCAGTGAGAACATGCAATATTCTTCCTTTTGTGTCTGGCTTATTTTGCTCAACATAATAGCCTCAATGTTCATCCATGTTTTCCCATGCATCAGGACCTCATTCCTCTCTATGGCTGAATAATGTTCCTCCAAATGCAGATACCACATATTGTTCATCCATTCATAAGTTGATGGACACATGGGTTGCTTCTCATATTTTGGCAATGAAGAATAATGCTGCTATGAGCATCAGTGTGCAGATGTCTGTTCATGTCCCTCTTTCAATTCTTCTAGGTATATACCTAGCAGTGGGATTGCCAGATCATATGGCAGTTCTATACTTTGCTTCCAGAGGACTGCCAAACTGTCTTCCCACAGCAGCTGTGTCATTTTTCATTCTAACCAGAAGAGTTCTTATTTCTCCATATCCTTTCTGACACTTTCAATTTTCTGTTTGTGTAATAGTGTACATTGCAGTAGTTGTGAAGTGATACCTCACCTTGGTTTTGATTTGCATTTTCCCAATAGCTAGTGATGATGAGCAGCTTTTCATGTGACTTTTAGCCATTTGTATTTCCTCTTTGGAAAAATATCTATCTGAGTCTTTGCCTATTATATTATTTTTCCTTTTATTGTTGACTTGTAGGATTTCTTTATATAATCTGGATATAAAACGTTTAGCAGATTTGTGGCTCTCATTGAGTAGGGTGCCTTTTCACCTTTATCATAAAGTTCTTTGAAGCACAAAAGTATTCAATTTTGAGGAAGTCTCATTTACCTTTTTTCTTTTTTTTGCTGTTGCTTGTGATTTGAATAAAGGTCTAAGAAACCACCACCTAGAACCAGACCTTGAAGATGATTCTCTTCATTTTCTTCTAGGAGTTTTATGGTACTCGGTCTTATATTTAGGTCTTTGATCCATTTTGAGTTAATGTTGCATAGGGAGTGATATAGGGGTTGCCACAGTTTTGTCTCTTTACACTCAATACTGTGATCATTGTTAGAAAAGGCCTGAGCCTAAATAGGTCCTGACTTAGTCAGTTTGGGTTTCATTAAGTAACCATCCACTCAATTAAGAGTATAGGTACAGATAATAGTTTAAAAGTAAACAGCACTCAAGACAATAATTTACCTTTAACATGTTTTTATTAAAGGAGCACTTAAAGTAAAATGGAGATCAGAGAGCTCCCTCTTGTTTCAGTTACAGAGGATTTATAGCATCTTGATTTATATTTAAGTCATATTCTGTTTTTACAAGAAACCATGAGAGTAAATGATGTATTGTGAACACAAGTGGTTTAAGATCAAAGGAGGGTATCCATAGCATTATCTGGGACTTAGCTTTGAATGCCTGTAAAAGTCTACTAAAAATACTTTTACTAATTAAGCTATGATTTCTGTAAGAGTAAATTAACATACTTTTACTTCTATAAAAATTAGAAAAAGATTACTATTACTTGTCTCTAGCTTGTTAATATAGTTTTTTCATTTTATTCTATCATTAGTTTAGCCATTACATTATATTGATAAACATACATTTGATTAGGACTATATTCAACCTTGCTGCATTATTAATGACTTATTAATGATTAAAGTAGCAGCTGCAGCCTTTCCTGTTTTCACAGAGGACTAGGTGATTACATGTCGTCTATATCTAAGAAGGTTGAGAGGGCATTTTGCACTCTTGAAAATATTCACAGTTCTTTTAACTGTTTAGCTTCTCCTTTAGTATAATCTAATATGGGACTTGAAGGATATGAGTCATCTGTTCCAGTTATTATACTAAGACCTTTCCACTTTTTATCATTTGGAAATTGTACTTGAGTGTTTTAGGCAAAAGTTTTGTTAAATATTCCTTTATATCAGAAGGAATAATTTGTTCTTCACTATCAGAACAGAAAACACCAGGGGGTATATGAGAGCAGCATAGAGAGAAGGAATCATCATCCTCATTATCAGATTTCTGCAACAGATTCCTCTGTCATTCCTTTGGATATGGATAACATTTATTCAAGTTATTGTTCTGTCCCTCTGTCCTTGTTGAATGGATTGAGAATTTGAGAAAAATAAATTGACCACAGACATGAGAATCTATTTATGCACTGTCAGTTTTATTCCTTTGATCACTATGTCTATTTTAGTGCCAGAATCATGCTCATTTGAACACTGTAGCTTTGTAATATAATTTAAATCCAGGAAGCATGAGTCTTCCCTCTTCATTCTTCTTTTTGAAGGTGTTTTTGACTATTCAAGGCCCCTTGCCCTTCCAAATAAATTTGATAATTGGCTTTCCCATTTCTGCAAAACAGGCTGTTGGAACTTTGATCAGTATTGCATTGGGTCTGCAGAAAGATTTGGGTGGAATTGGCAGCTTAATTTTATTTACCCTTCCGATCTATGAACATGGATGACTTTTCATTTATTTAGGTATTTGATTTCTTTTAGCACTATTTTGTAGTTTTCTGAATGTAGATCCTTAACATCCTGTGTGAAGTTTATTCCTATATATTTAATTCTTTCATTTGCTATTATAAATGGATTTTTTCTTGATTTTGTACTCATATAGCTCATTACTAGTATATAGAAAAAACACTGGGGGTGTTCTTGTATCCTGACACACTGCTGAAATCATTTATTAGCTCTTGTAACTTTCTTGTTTGTTTTTTTCTCAGGACTTTCTAAATATAGGATCATGTCCTCTGCAAATAATGAAAGTTTTACTACTTCCTATCTAATTTGGATTTCTTTTATTTCTTTTTTGCCTAACTACTCTACCTAGAACTTGTAGCACAGTGAAGGATAATAGTGGTTATAGTGAAAATATCTTCCTGTTCCTTAAAGTGAAAGTTTTTGGTCTCAAACCATTGGTTACAATTTTAGCTGAGAGTTTTTTCCTGCATTCCCCTTATCGTTTTGAGGAAGATTTTTCTATTCTTTCTCTTCCTATTTTTCAAAGTATTTTTATCAAAGGATGCTGGATTTTGTCAAATGCCTTTTCTGTGATAATCAAGATGATCATGCGGTTTTCCTTTGATTTTTTAATGTGGCATCTCACATTAATTGATTTTCTTGTGTTGAAACACTCTTGCATACCAGGAGTAAAACACATTCAGTTGTGGAGTATAATTCTTTAGCATGCTTTTGGATTCCATTTTCAATAGTTTGGGGAGGTTTTTTTGAACTATATTCGTTAGAAAGATGGGTCTGAAATTTTCTCTTCTTCTAATATCTTTATTGGGCTTCAGGATGAAGGTGACATTGGCCTCAAAGAATGAATTAAGTAATGTTCCTCCTTTAAAATTTTTGGAAGAGTTTGACCAAGATTGGTATTAATTCTTAATTCAATGCCAGGTAAAATTTGCCTGGGAAACCATCCATTCCTGGACTCTTCTTTGCTGGTAGGTTTTTCTTAATTTTTTAACTTTATTTACCAAAAAATTAAAAAAACAAACAACAGAAAACCACATTTCAAACAAAACAAAGCAAAGCATTGAGAAAACAAATAACCTAAAATAACTACTTTGCTTCCAACATATTCCTACCATAACCCCAAAATATTAACAAACCATAATCAAACAAAGGGATAAGGAAAACTATCTAAAATAACTACATTGCTTCCAACATGTTCCTACTGCAAACCAAGAAAGTTAACAAACCATAATCAAAGGCATAAGAAAAACCAAATAACCTAAAATAACTACATTGCTTCCAAAATATTCCTACAATACCCAAGAAAATTTGCAAACCATAATCATTCCTGAGCATTCCCATAACAATGAGATTACCCTTAACAGCTTATCTGTTATTAGATTATAGCTCCCCCTTCACTAGTTACTGTATATTTCTAGGTCCCCTACATTCCACAATATAAAATATTTATTTTGCATTATTCAGGGAGTTCACATTAGTGGTATCATACAATATCTCTCATTCTGTGTCTTTCTTACTTCACTAGCATTATGTCTTCAAGGTTCATCCAGGTTGTCATATGCTTCAAGACCTTGTTCCTTCTTACTGCCACAAAGTATTCCATCATCATATGTATATACTACATTTTGTTTATACACTCATCTGTTGAAGGACATTTGGATTGTTTCAGTTTCTTGGCAATTGTGAATAATGCTGCTATGAACATCAGTGTGAAAATATCTGTTCATGTCACTGCTTTCAGATCTTCTGGGTATATACAGAGAAGTGAAATGGTTGGATCAAAGGGTAACTCAATATCTAGTTTACCAAGGAATCACCAGTCTGTCCTTCAGAGTGGCTGTCCCACCAGCAATGAATAGCTTTCCAAATCCTAAACATCCTCTCCAGCATTTGTAGTTTCCTGTTTGTTTAATGGCAGCCATTCCAATTGGTGTGAGATGATAACTCATTGTGGTCTTAATTTGCATCTCCCTAATAGCTAGTGAAGATGAACATACTTTCATGTGGTTTTTTAGCCATTTGTATTTCCTCTTCAGTGAAATGTCTTTTCATATCTTTTGCCCATTTTATAATTGGGCTGTTCTTACTATTGTCATTGAGTTGTACAATTTCTTTACATATGCAAGATACCAATCTTTTGTCAGATACATGGTTTCCTAATATTTTTTCCCATTGAGTTGACTGCCTCTTCACTTTTTTGACAAATTCCTTTGAGGTACAGAAGTTTTAAGTTTGGGGAGTTCCCATTTATCTATGTTTTCTTTCATTGCTTGTGCTTTGAGTGTAAGGCCTAAGAAGCGACCTCCTAATGCGAGGTCTTGAAGATGATTCCCTACATTATCTTCTAGGAGTTTGATGGTGCTGTCTCTTATATTGAAGTCTTTAATACACTTCAAATTGATTTTTGAGTAGGGTGTGAGGTAGGGGTCCTCTTTAATTCCTTGGATATGGATATCCAGGTCTCCCAGCCCCATTTGTTGAAGAGACTGTTATGTATAGAAAACCTAATGGTATAAGGAGGAAAGAAAATGCTGGATGTAAGGATGCCAAAGTATCTTCACATTTTCTTGTAAGATAATGGATAACATTCATTTTGAGAGTAGATATGTAATACATCTCTTCCTTCACTGTGCTAGATTTTAAGTAAAGAAGCAAATCATATTCATCCTCTGCCTTTATAATATTCTTGTTCTAATTGGGTAAATATTAAATTACAATGGTTTCTCCAGCATTCAGGTTAAAGCATACCACATATTCAAATAACTTACTTGAATGGAATGACCCATGGAGTTCATGATCACAGTGAAGATATCAGTATTTAATAGGTTCTTATCATATGCATACATTATTTGTATAGTCCTAAAGTGATGTCTAAGTATGATTAAAATGTAAAAAAAAAAACTTGAAAGTTAAATAACATGTCCTACTCACTGTTATGATCCTTTAACCCTAAAAGATGTGCCAAAAGAACAATGTTCAGATAAGAGACATGAAGAGAAAATAAATCATGGAAACCATTAAAATTTTGTGATTAAAGAGGTATACCTTAATTTCCAGTTTCTGTGTATTTTTGCCCACAAATCTAAAAATATGGCACAGTGCTGAGATTGGGGTGTTCTCTTGAGGATCATCCTCAGAGCCTTCTTGGTGTCCCTGTTTCTCAGGATGTAGATGAAGGGGTTCAGCATGGGGGGACAGCATGTACATCACCAAGGCCACTGCACCTCTCCAGGTGAATGTGAATAAGCTGACCACAGGTACACACCCATGCCTTTTCCATAAAATAGGACAGGTGAGAGCTATAGGTGGAAAAGGCTTTATACTTCCCACCTAATCATGTGAGCCTCAGACTGGATGAAACAATTTGTGTATAAGAGAAAATCTTCAGTGAGACTGGAATTCCACCAAAGATGGCACCAACAAAATGTATTAATATGTTATTGGAGGGGGAGTCAGAATAGGTAAGTCTTAGGAGTTGAGCTGGTTCACAGAAGACATGAAGAATCTCCACATCTGAAACAAATATTAGTTGTAACACTGTTAAGTACTGCAGCTGAGATTTTAAAAGTCTGATTATAAAAGACCACAGAACCAGCAGGCTACACAGCCAAAGTTTCATGATAATCATATAGTGAGGAGAAAGAATGCTACAAACCAGTTATAAGTAATCACAGTCTGAAGCAGAGTGTTAAGACACCCAAAAAGGTAAAAGAAACACCACTCAATCAGGAATCTGGTGTAGGAGATGGCTCCATGATGAGTATGGATAACCATAAGCATCTTTGGGATTGTGGTAGAGGTGAAACCAAGGTCATCCAAGGACAGGTTGAAGAGGAAGAAGTACGTGGAGGTGTGGAGGTGGGAGTCAGAGCTGACACTCATCATGATGAGTAAGTTCCCCAGCACAGTGACCAGCTACATGGACAAAAACAGCCCAGAAAGAGGGGCTGTAGTTCTGGGTCAACTGACAGCCCTAAGAGAAGGAATTCTGAGACACTAGTTAGATTCTGTGGTTCCATGAAGAAGACATATTTTTTAAAGAAAAGAAGGTTTTGTTATAAGTATACATACACCCATCACTGTGTTTTTATTTCAGATTCAAGTTATTCATATATAAAGTATTCACCCTTTAGGAACATACACCTTGGCATCTTAGCAATACTTCTTAGTTTTTACAACCCCATTCTTCTTAGGACACATTTTCATTAATTTGTTTCCTTTTCACCTGTTTCTCTGTATACCCACTACAGTGACACTGGGAGTAAGTACATAGATTTGAAAAAATTCATGAGTGTAGTTAAGTATCTGTTTCTTCCATTGAATAATCATAATGAATAAGAAATATTCTTCTGCTTTTGTGAAAAATAATGGACTAAATGACATTAGGAAGCAGTTAAATATACATTTTATTGAAATGAATTCTTATTGGACAATTTATTAATATCTTATATGAACAATATAATAAATTGTCTGATTCTAGTTTTTTTGATGTTTGACCCATCACAGCATTTAAGGTTCACTATTCATGTTTTTCCATCCCACATATGGTTATGGTGATAAGCAACCCTTGTGCTCTCTGCTTTGGCATTAGCACAAGATTTAAATAAGGCAAACAAAGTCCAAGCACAAGAATTCAGAAACCTGTCTCATCTACAAACCACAACAGGAACACCAATCCCACCTCCTATTTCTTCTTCAAGCTAGTTTCAGACCAGCTCTGGAGGCCTAGCCTGCTTAAAACATGCAGCCAGTTTATGCAGGCAATAACATTTCCAGACACTTGATGTGTGTATGTGTGTGTGTGCATTATCAGTCTTGACATCTGAACCAAATATTGAGGTGTTGCCCACCCTGACTCTTCAAAATCATCAGAAAAATCTAGAATCACAAAGTTTGATTCTACACTGAATGCAAGTGTAATCAGTTGACATATATATATATATATATAAATGTAGAGAGAGAGAGAGAGAGAGAGAGAGAGAGAGAGACATATAATAATTGAACCTTTGTGGACCAATTTGAATGTATTATGTCTCCCAAAATGCAATTACCTTTGATGTAATCTTGTGGAGGCAGACATATCAGTGTTGATTAGATTATAATTCTTTGACTGTTTCCATGGAGATATGACCCACCCAACTGTGGGTGATGACTCTGATTGGATAGTTTCTGTGGAGGTGTGGTCTTGCCCATTCAGCATGGGCCTTGATTAGTTTACTAGAGCACTATATAAGCTCAAACAGAAGGAGCAAGCCTGCTACAGTTTAGAGGGACACTTTGAAGAAGGCACATGAGCTGAGAGAGGATCTGCAGATGAGAGACTGTTGAAGACACTTGTTGAAAGCAGACTTTTGCTCCAGAGAAGCTAAGAGAGGACAAACACCCCAAGAGCAACTGAGAGTGACATTTTGAAGAGGAGCTGTGGCCTAGAGAGGAACATCCTGGGAGAAAGCCATTTTGAAACAAGAACTTGTTGCAGATGCCAGCTGCATGCCTTCCCAGCTAACAAAGGTTTTCTGGATGCCATTGGCCATCCTCCAGTGAAGGTGCCTGAATGTTGATGTGTTACCTTGGACACTTTATGGCCATAAGACTGTAACTTTGTAACCAAGTAAACCCCCTTTATAAAACCCAATCCATTTCTGGTATTTTGCATCCCAGCAGCATTGGCAAACTATAGCATTATATTAGAAGATTCCTGAAAGAAATTAGGTCAAATAATATACAGAGAGTACTCAGTGCAATGGCTCTCTATCATGGTTGATCTTTTTAAATACTCATGGTCCTGTTAAAATATACTGATTCCATGGCCACAGTCTAGAAACAAATCAGAAGCTCTACATAAGAGGCCATTGGTGATCCTAAGTACCTCCAAGGTTAAGAGCCATTTTCCAGAAAAATGTTAGGAGCTTAATAAATGTTCCATTAATTTTACCTCTTATTATTACCAGTAATACCAAAGCACTATATTCAAATACAAACATTTAAAATATTTTGTTCTCTTAGGAGACCCGGTGCGCTTGCGCACTTGCAATATCGCACGGACGCTCGAGCCCTGAGATGAAGCGTGTTTTCTCACTATTAGAAAAGACTTGGCTTAGCATACCAATACAGTTCACCTGGCAAAAAACATCAGGAAACTACCTTGCAGTAACAGGAGCTGATCATACTGTAAAAATCTTTGATCGCCATGGTCAAAAAAGAAGTGAAATTAATTTACCTGGTTACTCCTCCAGGAAAGTAGGTAGAAAGCCAGGAACTGCGTGGACTGGACACCACAGAGCAATCTGACTTTGGGCATACTTCATACAACAGTCATGAAAACGTGGAACTGCTGAGATCAGCGAAATCTGTAAGTTTTTGTGGCCAGGGGACCCGCACCCCTCCCTGCCAGGCTCAGTCCCGTGGGAGGAGGGGCTGTCAGCTCCGGGAAGGAGAAGGGAGAACTGCAGTGGCAGCCCTTATCGGAAACTCATTCTACTGATCCAAACTCCAACCACAGATAGACTGAGACCAGACACCAGAGAATCTGAGAGCAGCCAGCCCAGCAGAGAGGAGACAGGCATAGAAAAAAAACAACACAAAAAATTCCAAAATAAAAGCGGAGGATTTTTGGAGTTCTGGTGAACACAGAAAGGGGAAGGGAAGAGCTCAGGCCCTGAGGCTCATATGCAAATCCCAAAGAAAAGCTGATCTCTCTGCCCTGTGGACCTTTCCTTAATGGCCCTAATTGCTTTGTCTCTTAGCATTTCAATAACCCATTAGATCTCTCAGGAGGGCCCTTTTTTTTAATCCTTTTTTCTTTTTCTAAAACAATTACTCTAAGAAGCCCAATACAGAAAGCTTCAAAGACTTGCAATTTGGGCAGGTCAAGTCAAGAGCAGAACTAAGAGAGCTCTGAGACAAAAGGCAATAATCCAGTGGCTGAGAAAATTCACTAAACACCACAACTTCCCAAGAAAAGGGGGGTGTCTGCTCACAGCCATCATCCTGGTGGACAGGAAACACTCCTGCCCATTGCAAGCCCCATAGCCCAGAGCTGCCCCAGACAACCCAGTGTGATGGAAGTGCTTCAAATAACAGGCACACACCACAAAACTGGGCGTGGACATTAGCCTTCCCTGAAACCTCAGCTGATTGTCCCAGAGTTGGGAAGGTGGAGCAGTGTGAATTAACAAAGCCCCTTTTAGCCATCATTTCAGCAGACTGGGAGCCTCCCTACACAGCCCAGCAGCCCAGAACTGCCCTGGGGGGATGGCAGTAACCTGTAACATAGCACAGTCATCCCTCAACAGAGGACCTGGGGTGCACACCCTGGAAGAGGGGCCCACTTGCAAGTCTCAGGAGCCATACGCCAATACCAAGGACTTGTGGGTCAGTGGCAGAGACAAACTGTGGCAGGACTGAACTGAAGGATTAGACTATTGCAGCAGCTTTAAAACTCTAGGATCAGCAGGGAGATTTGATTGTTAGGGCCA
>KN196460.1:273922-293166 GCA_000164785.2 Choloepus hoffmanni | reverse complement strand
TTCTGGTTCTTTCTGATGTAAGGGAAATGTTCAGAGATAGATTGTGGTGATGAACGCATAACTATGTTATACTGTGGACAGTGGATTGTATATCATGGATGATTGTATGGTGTGTGAATGTATTTCAATAAAACTAAATTTAATTTAAAAAAAAAGCAAAAATAGAATCCCAATTATTTCCCTAAAAAGTAAAGTTTGACAAAGTCTTGGCTGGTAGATAAATACAGAAGCATAGCTTTATCTTCTGAGTATCAGTGATTCTCACTCAAAAGGAAGATAAACTACACTTGGAGGTGTGGAGGCGTGTATCAGATTTTCAAGAACCATGAGATTTTTATGTTGATCAAAAAGGAATAAAGGTTAAAAGACAGTTAAAAAAAATCATAGTCTATCACAACTTGTGATTCTTGACTCTATGTAAAATACACATATCTGCGTAAATTTTCGTTTAACTGATGCATAATGTTGCTGGTGGATGAACTTCATTTTCATTGTCAATTTTTATTACAGCAATTCTATGAAGTTCTCAAGCCTCTCTCCAATTACACAACTGAGAATTTCTGTTACTTACATGCATGAAGGATAATTTTATGAATTTTATCAATTGGTGCATAGCCAATCTTACTATTAATTGCCTACATTTGTTTTCCCAATGGCAAAATCACACACAATCAAATACATGTTCTTATTGTTAGGTATCATGTTAGAAAGATTCTTGAAGCAGTACAGGAAATGTTATCCCAGGATTATTCCACATTAAATCCCATCTTCTCTAGAGAAAAATACTTCCAAATATTGGATTTCCACACTGGATTTAAAATTAATATCTACTCACAGAAACCCTACAATCCCAAATGTTCATGTCTAAGACCCCTGTAAATCATTGACTTACTCAGCAAGCTCACAGATGAAATAACGAAGTCCCAAGGGGAAGAATCAATGGTTGTGATTTCATTTGCTTATTTGTGATTAAAGCAGGGATGAAAAGGAAAACTCTCTTCAGCTCTGGTGGTGGGAACAAAGAATCAATATCTGAATCTCATATTTTTGATTCCCTAGAGGTTTGGTACTTAAAAACATTCAATGATAGTTTGGAATTTAAAGATATGAGTCATTATTGGATTAACAGTTAACTGATGAATACAATCCAAAAAAAATTTAATCACCCTCCTACAATTATATAGAAGTAGAAACCTATCTTAGTTCAAGAAATATGGACCTTGAATGAATTTAAATCCTAAATTGTGTCTCAGTCCATAAGGCAAGATTGAATTTCCTTTTCCTTTCTTCCATTTTATTTTTCTGTTTTAGCTTTTTATGAAACTTACCCAATGTTTTTATAATATAATGTTAGAGGTCCTATTAAAAGGAAAAGTCTATCCCCCTAATATTTCATGACACAGACACACTGCCCTTATACTTGCACTAATTATGAGGTAACAATATTCCCAACAGTCACCCCTAAATCTAGCGTCTCCCATGATACTCATTGAGCTGCAACTTGTTCCTGCAAGGGTAAGACTGAAGAAAGTTTGTATGATGTCACTATTTGACTGGAAGAGAGAAAAGGCTGAGGATCTGACCCCAGGATTGGCAGGAAGACAGAGTCAGGCATGGGCCTCCTGAGACAGATGATGAGTCTGGGAGAAGAGAATTCCTGTTTACATAGGACTATCAGAAGTCTTGTAGAACACAGGCAGGTAGTTATATGTATTGTATGGCTTTATAGCTCAATTCACAGAGTGGATAATTAGCCACATTGGTTGATGTTATCTAAATCTCTGAAGGCTTGTTAACACCAAAGGAACAGGAGGAAGAGAAATGTCAATATTCTCACTGGATCTGGGCCTGCCCTCTTTTTGGGAGGAGGCTGACATTTAATCTAGAATTGACTTCCAAATATCAGGGATATTAATATAAAATTCAGACTCTAAATAAAAGAATAATTCTATGACTTTTGTTGTCTGAAAATGCAGGGAATTTTTCAAGTAATTTAGGAAACATAAGGACTTCCATACTAACCATCTGAAACTAATCATATTTTTATTTAAAATTTTGTATCTAAGGATAGCTACTTACTTTCCTTTTTATATATCTTTGATGTGATTTGGGGATTTATGGATTGAGATTAAAATCTTGTTAATTTGAATGACAGTCCAGTTCTAATTTTTCTTTCTCATTGATATATGTTGACATATTAGAAAACAATTAAATTTTTCACACTTATTTGATAACTTTTCACTTTTCTTAAATATTATAGGGTTCTCCAAGGCTGTAGAAAAGTTGCTGGGTAGGATTATAGTTATGTCAAAATTAGATCAGTGGAGGATATTCTTCCAATCTCACTTACATGAGAGTTATCATGATTCAGTTCCTTGTGAGATACTGGGCAGAGGATTTCCTGGGTTCTTTCCCACCTGGGGCTCCTCATGGGGGAACTCACAACATGGCAGATGGCTTCCATCTGAGCACACAGGCAAGAAAGCAACAGAATGGCAGGAAGATGAAATTCAGATTCTTTTAAAGTCTTTTAGAACCCTAGTTATAGAAGTAACAATCAATTTCTTTTCTCATATCATAATCACTGGAGATGAGTTACTATGTCCCACACACACTCAGTGGGAGGGATTTAAGAAAGGGTATGAACACTGGGAGGCAGGGACTTTGAAGGGAGTCTTAGATGGCTCCCCATCACACAGTCTCACCATCTATCAGGACAGTTGACTCTGTAATACAAGACCCTGGAGATGTCCCTCTGGTTAGAATTTATATGGAAAAAAGGATGTCATTTATGAGATAAAAGTTAGATAAAGGCTTGAAAGTAACATTTTAGAAAACAAAAGACCTAATGGCTGGTCCGTATAGATGGATTAAAGACAAGATGCTATGCATTGAGATATTTTAGAATGCTGGTGCTATAGTGAGTAGAAGGCACCATATTGAGAGTTCCTGCCAAAGCTGAGTGTACAGGAATTGTGTATGGAAACTACAGAGTGTTGGGTTTAAAGTATTTTAAACCTAGCTGCTAAAATAAATACCACACAGTGGGTTGGCTTTATACTAGGAATTTATTGGCTCCAAAATCTATCATACTTGCTTCCTCCTAAGTCAGTTATCTTGCTTGCTGGCAAACTTTGGCTTTCCTTGAGTTTCCCATCAAATGTCAGTGAACATGGAAATGTATTCTCCTTTCTCCTCTGGTTTTGTTGACTTCTGGCTTCTGGCTACTCTACATGGCTGTTATCTCCATTTTACTTTTTCTCTACTTATAAAGGACTCCAATAATCTGTGTTGAAACCCACACTGATTCAGTTGGACAGCACATTAACTGAAGTAACTTCTTGAAGAGACCTTATTTACAATAAGTTCACACACCCATAAAGTGAACCAAGGCCAACAACATATCCAAACTGGGGTATGAGATTCAAACTACCACATAAAGTAAAATGAAGGATTTGCTTTATGATTTTCTCAATTCCTGCTCACCTGGTGGGTATCCTTGAGGAAAAAGAAAGACTCTACAGTTTATCATTATCTATTCAGAAGTCCATTTGAGGAATTTCTATCCACACTTCTTTTTCTTTGTATTATTCATAGAACTTATAAAAATACACCCACTATACTATACCTATGATTATTAGATGGTGTATAAAACATCCCTCTGAATGACCCTAATAGTAAAAGCAAACAAACCACATATTTATACTTGTGGCAATTCTTAGAGTTTTGTACAGAGGATCTAGTGGGAAGTAGGAAGGAAAGTGCTGGCTATAAAGAAGTTAATGTATCTTTACATTTTCTTGTATGATAATGGATAACTTATTCATCATTCTGAGAGTAGATATAGGATGTATCCCTGCCTTCAACATGCTAGCTTTTGAGAACAGAAACAAATGGTATTTAGTCCCTGCCTTTATACCATTCTTGTTCTAATTGTGTAAAGATTAAATTATAATGGTTTGTCAGGCATCTAGGTTAACATATATATATATACACACACATATATGTTCAAATAATTCATTTGAATGGAATAATCCTTAGAGTAGATTATCACAATGATGACACTTGTATTTCATGGGTTCTTATCATGTGCATACATTATTTCTTTAATCCTTAATTGATGTCTGTGAAATAAGTATAATTAAAATTGAAAAACAAAGGACTTGAAAGTTGTATAAAATGTCCAACTCCATGTCTATGCTCCTACAACCCAAAAAACATGCCAAAGGATCATATTCAGAAAAGAGGTATGAAATGTAAACAAAAAAATGAGAGCCATGAAAAATACCGTGATCAAAGAGGCATACTTTAATTTCAAGATATTTGTGTTTTTGTCTTTTCTTATCCACAAACCATAAAATATGGCACAGTGTTGAGATTAGGGTGTTCTCCTGAGGATCCTCCCCAGGGCCATCTTGATGTCCCTGTTCCTCAGGCTGTAGATGAAGGGGTTCAGCATGGGGGTGACCAGTGTATACATCACAGAGGACACTGCCCTCCTCCTGTGTGAAAGTGAGTAAGCTGAACTCAGGTACACCCCCAGGCCTGTTCCATAAAATAAGCAAACAACTGACAGGTGAGAGCCACAGGTCATAAAAACTTTGTATTTCCCACCTGAAGTTGGGACTCTAAGAATGGAGGAAACTATTTGAGTATAAGAGAAAATGATTAGTGAGACTGGAATTCCACCAAAGATGGCAACCATAAAATATAATAATATGTTACTGAAGGAGGTGCCAGAACAGGCAAGTTTGAGGAGTTGAGGAGGGTCACAGAAGAAATGAGGAATCTCCACATCTGAGCAAAACATTAGTTGTGATACCATTAAGTAGTGCAGCTGGGAGTCCAAAAGGCTGATGATAAAAGAAAGCAGAACCAGGAGGCCACACAGCTGTGGGTTCATGACAACTGTATAGTGGAGGGGGTGACAGATTGCCACAAATCGGTCATAGGCCATCACAGTCAGAATCAGACTGTCCAAACATCCAAAAAGATAAAAGAAAGACAACTGAATCAGGCAGCCTGCATAGGAGATGACTCCATGGTGAGTGTAGATATCCATAAGCATCTTTGGGACTGTGGTAGAGGTGAAACCAATGTCAGCCAAGGAGAGGTTGAAGAGGAAAAAGTACATTGGGGTGTGGAGGTGGGAGTCAGAGCTGACAGTCAGCATGATTAGTAGATTCCCCAGCATGGTGGCCAGATACATGGACAAACACAGCCCAAAGAGGAGGGGTTGTAGTTCTGGGTCTGCCAGGAGCCCTAAGAGGAGGAATTCTGAGACATTGGTTAGATTCTGTGGTCCCATGAAGCAGAGATATATGTGGAAAAGAAAAGAAGGTTTTGTTATAAGTATACATAAACCCATCACTGTGTTTTAATTTCAGATTCCAGTATTTCATATAAAAATTGTTCACACTTGAGGAACATACACCATGGTACCTTTGCAATACTTCTCAGTTGTTAGAATCCCATTCTTCTTAGAACCCCTTTTCATTTGTTTGTTTTCTTTTCACCTGTGTCTCTATAAACTCACTATGGATAGTCTATCCATGAATGCAGTTAAATATCTTTCCCCAGCATGGTGACTATCCATGAATGCAGGTAAATATCTTTCCTCCATTGAAGAAACATAAGGAATAAGAAATATTCTTCTCTTTTTAAAAAAAGTGGTCTAATTAAAGGACATTAGGAAGCAGTGAAATGTACATTTTTTTGTCAAAGGACCATGAATAAATCCTCCATATTTGGAAAATTTATTCATAGCTTATATAACTATGCAATAAATAGACCAATGCCATTTTTTGATGTTTGACTCCCAACAGAATTTAAGACTCACCATTGACATTGCTTCCACCCCACATAGGGTTACGGTGATAAGAAATCCTAGTGCTCTCTACCTTGGTATTAGCCAATGATTTAAAACAGGCAAAACAAATTCCTGGCCTGAGGACTCTGAACCCAGTCTCATCCACTAACCACAATAGAAACACCAATTCCACCAACATATTTTGCATCCTTAAACCAATTTCTGTTCAGTTTTGAAGGCCTATCCTGCTGTACACAAACAGCCACCTTATGCAGGTAATAAACTTTCCAGACAATCTTGGGGTGTGGGTGTGGGTGTGTGGCAGGGTGTGTATGTGTATGTGTACATCAGTCTTGACATCTGAACTACATTTTGCATTGTACTCCATTCTGTGGCTTTGAAAGAGTCAGAAAACTGTAGAACCAGAAAACTTGATACTAATGTATGAAGGAAAATGTATTTATGCAGTTCATATATATAGGTAATAGTTTAACCTACATAAGAAGTTTGCTGGAAGAAATTAATTAAAATAATATATAGAGACTTCACAGTGCAGTTGTTCTCTATCCTGGTTGATATTTATAAATACATTGGTTTTATTAAAATATACAGAAGCCCAGGCTAGATCCTAGAACCAATAAAATTTGAAGCTCTACTGAAGAGGACATTGAGGATCCTAAGTACCTCTACAGTTAAGAAGAATTACCCTACAAAAATTCCAGACGTAGTAAATGATCCATTAATTTTACCTATTGTTATTGTCATTAATACCCAAGCACCATATTAAAATATTTGCTTCATATACTATAGAGACTTAAATGATTGTCAATAACATTAGATTTTTCTTCCTATCCCTACATTATCCCATTTACTTGCAATTCTGTCCCTCTAAGACAAGCACTGCCATGAATGTTGTAGGTATACTTACCTGGTAATATTTATACTAGTGTTGATTTAAGAATCCATAGAGTTTCTTATAAAGTTTTCTAAATTTCTTTCTTCTATACACATCAGCCCCCAAAAACATTCTCATTTATTACAACATTGTGTTTTATGTCTCTCTGTAAGACACATGCATCTAGTTGAAATCTAATTTAACTCATGTGTGGTATCACCTAGAGGATGACATCATTGGTTAACTTCTTATTTCAGAAGCCCTTTGAATATTCTACTTTCCTCTCCCTTCAAACAAATCAGATTTTTAATAACATAAATGTAATAAGCATATTTATATGAATAGTATTAATCTATAGCTGTTTAATATTACTATTAATTGCTTATATTTGTTTCCCAGTAGAAAAATGAAGCATAATTAACTATTTGCTCTTATTGTTAAGCCCTAGAATCAGAAATACATCTGATGTAATTCTAGTAATAGTCAATTTATGATTGCTCCACTTGAGACTTCCATTTAGTGTAGTTAATATTTTTATTCCCAGACTCCAAAAAGGGCTGTAAAATGAAGAACTACTAATGGAAAACCCAGTGGTGAACTGTATTTATTGTTTTTAAAAAAACCTTTAAGAGGGTAGCTTATTTGGCTAATTCATAGATGAATTCACTCCCTATCAAGAGGAGAAATAAAGAAATCATGATTCTGCTTCAATTTGCTCTCTGGTACCAAAGCAAATCAGAAGAAAAAAAACAAATTAGAAGAAAAAAAACACTCCCTGATATGGGAGCCAGAGAACCAATGTACAAAGCCCAAATCTTGCAAACCCTGTAATTTCTGACACTAAGAAATATCCAATCATGTTTTTAATATTAGTTTTTAATGACTATTTGAGGAGCAGATTTATTGATTAAATACTACCCAAAGACACATTAATTACCTTTTTTCAATTACACATTAGAGAGTTTGAAGCCTATCCTACCTCAGAACATTGGACAATGAAATGACTGGAAATCCTAAACTTTGTCTCAGAGCACACAATACAACGTAGTTTCCCATTGTCCTTCTCCATTTATTATTATTGCTTTAATTTTTATAAAAATCTGTCAAAATTTTTAAACAATATAAGGTTTGAGAATCTGTTACATTAAGAATAATAGATTCCATACAAATTCATGACACAGAACATTAAAGTACAATTTTTCTTGTCTCTAGTACTACTACATCTTCTTGGAAATGATGAAAGCAAAAGTAGGAAGCCACCCATTGTGTGGGATCCATAATACATGCACTTTGTCCTCATGAACTAAAAAAGTATAAACAATATTTAACAAAGATCTTTTAAATTTTGATATCTTGTAATGCCACACACTGGAGAATCAGATGAATGGGACTGAGTAATTCTGGAGAGACAACAAAATTGAAACTGCCGGTTGGATTTCCAGGGAGAATACTAGCCAGGTCCTCTGTATCTGGAGTCTCACTGCACAGATGAAACCTGGCTTCATTCTTTTCTTCACCAGCACTTGTTAAAAATTAAATTAAAATGACATGCTCATACAATAGTTGTCCTTTTGTGTCTGGCTTACTTCACTCAACATCCTGTCACTGATTTGAAACAATTAAAATAACCAAACTCATTGTCAAAACCTAGAATATAGGTTACCAGAGGATGGGGTGGGGATAGGAAATGTGAAGTTAAGTCTTAAGGTGCACACTATTCCTATTTAGAATGATGGAAACATTTTGGTAATGGATAGTGGCAATGGTAGCACACCATTGTGAATACAATTAACAGCACTGTTTGGATTGTATATTTGGTAACTGGATAAAAATTTTTAAAAATCCTTAGAACTACACTACACAAGCAATGAACTATAAGTTAAAACATGGGGGAAAATGGCATGCTCATTTCCTCACCTGTAAAATAGCAATAATCTTTGCATATGTATATTTGGGATGATTGTACAGTTGAAATAAAGAAGGTATTTATAAAACTGAGCCCAGAAACTTATGCTAGGAAGCACTCAATAATTCTTTGAGATATTTTAGTTTTCCATCATCCTCTTTGTCATCATTTCAGAATCCTCATCTTCATGATTATTTTGGAGGGCTTAGCAAACAGTTTATAATGACTTATTTTTATTCTGGTGAGGATATTTCTATGGATGCCATGGCCAAGAGAAGTACCTGAAATGATAGTAATGAAATCCCTACAAGAATAAAGAATTGAACCCCACAAGCCTCTGAACTAAAACTTTGAATTTCAGAGCACACCCATTTGATTCTCTCTTCTGCTTTGGTCTAATGATAAGGAAGAAATGCTCACACACACCCTACTGCATCCAATATCTCCTATGGAACTTACTGGGCTGAGCTGTGTTTCTCCAGGGTCAGGATCAAGGACTGTGGATCCATTGCCATTTCTCGGCCAGGTGGATGGTGAGTGTTGAGATGCTACTCTGGCCTGGAAGGAAGTCGTCGTCATGCTTGGGCTTCCTTATGCAGACAGTGATGTTCAGATGAGCCTGCTTGGCTGAGACACCAAATTTGAAGGACAGTAGATAACACCCAAATACTTAATGTATGATCTTAATAGATCAATTCTCCCAGGTCATAATTAGACAAATTGGTCCATGTCATTCCAATCTTTAAGGACTTTTAAATATGAGTGCAAGAGGAGGAGGAGAAAAGTTAACTTTCTTCATGGGGTTTGGGCCCTTCATCAATTATGTGGAAGCTCTTATGTAGTCCTCAATTCTAACTTCCAATTTACAGAGATTTTAACATAAAACCAGACTCATTTTTCCAATATAAAGAATCAAAGTATCAATTTGGAAATTAATTATGAAATTATCAAATCTATAAACACTTAATAGCAACCATTCCACATCACTCTTTTCAGCCTCTAATATACTGTCTGTCCATATGAATTTGCAATTTATAGATATTTCATAAAGTGAAACCATACTGTATTATTCCTATGTGCCTTGCTTATTTCATACATGTTTTTATCATGTTTTTATTAGAGAAGTTACAGTATTACAGAAAAGCCATGCTAAAAGAACTAAGTTCCTTTATAACCCACCACACAAACACACAGTTTTCCCTTTAAACAACCTTTTGTATTATGTTTGTAACTTTGTTAAATTGATGAAACAGTATTATAATTATTATACTATCAACTATAGTCTATAGTTTACCTTAGGGTTCACTGTTTTGGTTGGCTATATCATGCTTTTAAAAATATATTATTATAATATTTATACAACCTAAAATGTCCCATTTTAACCACTTTCAAATATACAGTTCAGTGGTGCTAAATACAATCAGTCCAGACCTGGAACCTCTCTGACAGTGCTTGAGATTCCACCCATGCACAGTTGGAGAGAGGAAAAAGAGAAACTTCTGGCTCATCTCATTTCCAGTCAAACCTTACCTGCTCTGTGGTGAAGCATGAACCATGGAAGGCAGAGACTTGGTTACCATGAACATGCTCTTGCTTTCCAGTTACAGAAAGAGGGTTCAAAAGAGGGGCTGTGTATGAAGGAAAGAGCATGCAAAATGGCAGCAGGTAGGTTGTGCACAAGCACAGTGTGGTGGACTTGGGAACATGGTAGGCTTTTCATGGTTGGCCTTGGAGAAACCAATGGTGTGTGAGCACCTTTCCTGGGTAATGGACCTGGGAGGAGAGTCTGTAGTCAGGTATGTGTGTTCTCATCTCTCCACATGATGCAAAAGCCCTACTCCCAGCCTTCTGTTATCTTTTCTGTTTAAAAATTTTATTAAAGAAGTTTTGGGATCACAGAGCAATCATGTATAAAATACAAGATTCCCAAACATCACCCCACCACACACACCTTGCATTGGTGTGGAACATTTGTCACAATTAATGATAGCAATTATTTTTGATAACTGTACTAACTTTTAAGTATAGTTACCTTTGTTATCATTGATAAAAGATTGTTAAAATTGTACTGTCATCCATAGTTTACCTTAGGTATATTTTTTCCATATGCCACCTTATTATTTACACCTGTTATAAGTGTCATACATTTGTTATAATTCATAAAAGAACATACTGATACTTGTACTTTTAACCTCAGTGCACCAACCACAACAGGGTCCACTGTGTTATGAAGTCCTATTTTATGATATAATTAATATTGTAGTAACATACATGACCTAAAATTTCCCCTTTTAACCACATTCACCTGTATAATTCCGTGTTGTTTATTACACTCACAGTAATGTGTTACCATCACCACCAAACCTTTACAATCCATTTCCAAAACTTTACAATCAACCAAAATAGAAATTATCTGCAAAACTAAGCATCAACTCCCTATTCTCAACCCCCAATCTATCCCCTGGTCTCCTATATTTTAAAGTCTAATTCTGTAAGTTTGCTTATTATAATTAGTTCATATCAGTGAGCTCACACAATATTTGTCCCATTCTGTCTGGCTTATTTCACTCAACATAACATCCTCGAGGTTCTTCCATGTTGTCACGTGCATCGAGACTTCATCCCTTCTAACAGCTGAATAGTATTCTATCACGTGTATATACCACAATTTTTATCCATTCATTGTCTTTAAGACATTTGGGTTGCTTCCATTTTTTGGCAATTTTGAATAATCCACTGTGAACTTCAGTATGAAAATATTTGAGTCCCTGCTTTGTTTTCTTTTGTGTATATACAAAGTAGAGGGATTTCCAGGTCATATGATAATGCATACTAGCTTCCTGAAGAACTGTCAAAGTATCTTCCTCAGAGCATGCATCATTTTACTTCCCACCAGTAATAAATGAGTATTCCTCTTTCTTCTCATCCTCTGAAAAATGTGTAGCTTTCCTTTTTTTAAAAAATAACAGCCATTCTTGTGGGTGTCAAATGATATCTCATAATGTTTTGATTTGCCTTTTCCCAATACATAGTGATGTTGAGCATCATTTCATATGCCTTTTTGCCATTTTTATATCCTCTTTGGAAAAATGTCTATTCAAGTCTTTTCCCCAATTTTTAAATTGTGTCATTTTTCTTTATGTTGTTGAGTTGTAGGATTTCTGTATATATTGGGATATCAAGCCTTTATCAGCTGTGTTGTTTCCAAATATTTTCTCCCATTGAGTAGGTCATCTTTTTACTTTTGAGACAAAGTCTTTTGTTTCACAAAAGTTTTTACTTTTCTCATTTATCATTTTTTCTTTTGTTCCTTGAGCTGTGGGTGTAAAGTCTAAGAGACCATTCCCTAACTCAAGATTCTAGAGATGCTGCACTGCAATTTCCTCTAGGAGTTTTATAGTCCTGGTTCATATATTTAGGTCTTCAATCCATTTTAAATTAATTATATTGTGTGAGATAGGGGTCCTCTTGCATCCTTTTGAGTATGGATAGCCAATTCTCCCAGACCCATTTGTTGAAGGCCCCAATCTATCCCAATTGAGTGGAATTGGTCACCTTGTCAAAACTCAATTGGCCAGCAAAGGGTAAATGTTGAAACTGACTGTGTTCAAACTTCAACTTCCATGTGACACCAAGGGAAGAGACATTTACTTGGTGTAGGATCTATATTTTCTAAACAATGTAACTTCTTCAGTCAGTTAGTTCAAACACTACAATTACATGGAACTTTGAATAGGAAGTGAGATATGGTAGGTCTGTATAGATTAGAATGAATTAGCAACACATCCTAAAGTAATTTGGGTGTAGAATAAAAATATATATTTGGGGCCCTCCTGAAGAGCTGGGGGAGAATGCAGGGGTGTTGGACTTCCTCACCTGGACTGATGCTGATGTCACAAACATTAGGACTGGTAGTTTGATGTGCTGAGCCCTCTATCATGGGACTTGCCCTTATGAAGCTTGTTACTGCAAAGGAGAGGCTAAATTTGCATATAATTGTGCCTGAGTCTCCCCTTCAGTGCCTCTTTGTTGCTCACATGTGGCCCTCTCTCTCTAACTAAGCCACCTTGGTGGGTGATCTTGCTGCCCTCCCCCCTACATGGACCCCCAGGAGTGTAAATTTCCCTGGCAATGCAGGATATGACTCCCAGGGATGAATCTGGACCTGGCATCATGGGATTGAGAATATCTTCTTGACCAAGAGGGAGATGCAAAATGACACAAAATAAAGCTTCAGTGGCTGAGAGATTTCAAATGGAGTTGAGAGGTCACTCTGGTGGACATTCTTACTCACTATATAGATAACACATTGTAGGTTTTAAAATACTGGAATAGCTAGAAGTAAATACCTGAAACTACCAAACTCCAACCCAGTAGCCTTGACTCTTGAAGATGACTGTATAACAATGTAGCTTACAAGGGGTAACAGTATGATTGTGAAAACCCTGTGGCTCACACACCCTTTATCCAGTGTATGGATAGATGAGTAGAAAAATGGGGACAAAACCTAAATGAAAAATAGGGTGGGATGGGGGTGATTTGGGTGTTCCTTTTATTTTTTTTTTTTGTTTGTTTATTCTGACTCTGATCCTTTCTGGTGTGAAGAAAATGTTCAAAAATAGATTGGGGTGATGAATGCACAACTATAAGATGATACTGTGAACAGTTGATTGCACACCATGGATGATTGTGTGGTATGTGAATATATCTCAATAAAACTGAATTTTAAAAAATCATTTGGCCAGTGGTGGGGAGTGACATCATCAATGTGACCTATTTATCTGATATTAGTGTAGCTGGGTTGGCCTGATATGGGTATGAAGAGGATCTAAAAAGCCCTGATTTTGCCCCCTGCACTTTCTGGCCTGCCCAGCAGAAGGCAATCTTCTGGGCCCAGCACCCTTTGCCTGGATGGTGCTGAAACTGTGGGGGCCACATTTTCTCACTTTACTGGCCAATATCTGGCTCAGTGTTGGGTTGTGTCCCCCTCTTTACTTGGGCTGGAAGGATCCCACAACTTCCCCAAACTGCACCCATCACCCAGACAAGGGTTGGGTTACCCACCACTGCTTCCCTCAAGGGTGGAGGAGGGGTGACAGTAGCCATGGCCAGAGGTACAGTATTGACTCTGTATTCTCAGACTCTTCACCCTACACTGACCTGGGTGTCAGAATATCCTCCTGTCCCCTGGATCCCCAAACGGTTAATTTGGACACTTTCTGCCTGACTACTTTCTGCCTGACTACTTTCTGCTTTTGAGAAAGAAGTAGGTTTTGCCATTCCCTCTCTAATCATCCATTTTGGAAGCTTCTTCTTGGTGCCCTTTTGTATTCCACACTCCTCAGTGGCTTGTGTCCTGCCCTGGATATATGTGGACTTGGGTCTCTGTGTCTGTATATTCATGGGGATCTATTTCACTGCTGCGAGAGATTTTATAGTCTGTGTCACTAGTGGGTGTTGAGAGGGATCTTGTCCACTGTGTCTCAACACTTTCCAAGCTGTGTGGAACCAAGCAATGGGAGGGAAGAGGAGTGGCTAGTCTGGGATGGAAGTTTCCTAACTGATATTTTTCTCTTTCTTCAATTCTGTGACTGTGGGATCTTTCTCCAATCTTTACCTTCCTCCAGAGTTCTGAGCAGGTAAGATTTTACCTTTTCTTCACTGAACTTCTGGGAAGAGGTTTTCAGTAGATGTTTTATGCTACAATGTTGATGGTCTCTTCCTGCATTTACTCTTTATGGTTTTTAATATACTTTTCCTCTTTATGCATATTTTCCTTCATATCCTTGGATAGATTTAGGGGATTCGTCTGAACTTCTTTGATTAGTTTGTCCAAATTCTGTGTCTCCTCTAAAGTTTTAATTTGTTCCCTTGACAAACCATATGTTCCTGTTTCTTAGTATGGATTGTAATTTTTGGCTGTCTAAGCATCTGATTATCTTCATGAGTTAACTTTTCATGTCAATTTCTCCCTCTTGTGTAGGGTTTTGTTGTTGACAAGCTTTGTGTAAAGCTTCCTGCTTGATGCTTAGTCCAAATTATTGTAGACCTTTAGAATGACATGTGTTTACTTGATCACCTTTTCTCAGTTTTTCATCTGATACATTTCCTGAAGATATGGTACAATTTTTAAATTTTTCTGTAATTGTTCCACTTCTTGGGGAAAACTTCTTTTCCTCTGTGTCTTCTCCAGCATTCTTTACCTGTTCTGTTTTCTTCATGCAGAATTTTCTCCCCAGAGTCTATGATTTGTTAAAATGTTCTTCCTCACTTGGTGCCCCACTTTCTTTACACTTTTCACTTCTGTAAGCCTCCTGTCTTACAGCATTTCAGTTTAAGCTCAGCTTTTTTATTCTTTGAGGTTTTCTGCCTCTGGATTTTCCCCATTATGGTATCCTACTCTGGGAAGCCATATGGGGTCAATCCAGAAATTTAGGACACTCATGAAGTGTCCATTTGTATTTATATTTTCCAGCCAATGCAAGCAGGATTGAGCAAGTGTACTAAAAGCCAGAAACAGTTCTAACATGGTCATTATATCTCTTCCCACCTTGGGGGCCCTTTTGTTTCCTCAGTGGCTTGTGTTTCACCCTGTTTCTCTGTGGACTTGGGTCCCTGTTCTTGGATATGCAGGGGTTTCTAACTCTCTACTCTGTGTGACTCTGTATTCTGTGACCATCATGTGATGTGTAGAGGGAATCAGGCCACTGTCTCTGGACATCTTCCAAAGTGTACATGTCCAAGTGTTACAGATGGATGTGGACCATCAGGCCATAGATGGAAGTTTCCTATGCCAATTTTCTTTTTCCTCAATTTGGCATTTTTTGTGTCCTTTTCCAGTCTTTACCATCTTTCAGAGTTCTCAGCACAGGGTATTTTTCCTTTTATTCTCTGAGGAGGTTTTCTCAGGGATGTCTTACATTAGAATTGTGATGATGGCACTCCAAAAGGACAACTATTGTATGATCTCATTGATATGAAATAATTAGAATAGATGCCCCGCCCCGGTCACCTCTGGAACACAGACTTCAGTGGAAGTTGAGTGAAAAGGTGTTTTCTGTTGCATCACATACAATAGCAAGAGAAGAACCAAGCCGAATGCTCTGCAGTAAACTTGTGGGCAAGTAAATTGTTCCACCAGTGCAGAGCATCTGGCAGCTACCCAAGAACTATATGAAACAGTTTTTTCGGGGTCTCCGGTGACCAGTCGCACATTGGACTCAAGTTTGGAATTGGAGGAAAAGCTGAGATCACAGCGAACATTGTAAGTTCCCTGGACCAGGAGTCTGGCGCCCCTCCCCACCCAGACCTCACAGACTGTCTTGCTGCCGGCTCCCTGAAAGGGGGAAAAAAAAAAACAAAAAACAGCAATCTGCTGAGGGCAAGAAGGGAGGCTCAACCCAGCCTCAGCTGCAGAATTAATTAACAAACTGTGGGAGCTGGGGTGCTAAAGAAGGGCTGGGCTCCGAGAAGTGGGGGCACGTAAAAGCGGGCACCCATTCCCAGACTCCAACAAAGCCATTTTTTTTTCCCTTACATTTTGTCCCTTCTGGCTTCTCACTGATCCCTTATCTTTTTGCATTTCAATAGCCCCCAGCAAGGGTGGAACTGAAGCGGTTGGAGAGTAATTATCAGACAATAGCCCAAAGCATATCTTTAAATGCTCTATTCTGACACTGACAAAACTCCCAGCCTGGGGAAAGACGTTTAAAAGAGACTTTTTTTTTTTCCTTTTTTTTTTTTTTAATCTAAAAGTAATATATGTGGTTATTTTCTATCGGAAAGCCCAGGTTGAGGGACTAGGCTGGGCTTGGGGGAGACAGAGTACCCACAGTGTCTTTGAATTCCGTATGCATTACTGAAGGCCTCCACCCCTGTCTTTAATTGGCAACTCAGGCTGACCAAGGAATCTACCTGGAGAGGCCCCAAAGAGGAGAGAGGAGAAGGGAATAGTGCCCCTGAGAGACAACTGGAGGTCTGAGGATTGGGAGAGTGGAGGGAGGCCCAGCTCAACTGGCAGTCCTCCTTCTGGGAGTTCAGACCCCAGGGGCTGGAATTCAGATTCCAGCTTCAGTCAGCTACGCCCCGGACAGGATCAGAGGCACCAGGAGAACTAAAGTCTCCACACCTCCTTATACTGGTAGGGGAGCTGCGGGCTGGCCAGCGCCACCTGCTGGACAGGAGAGGAAAAGCACCAATTCTAAAGGCCTCATAGGAGGCTCTCATTCTCAGGAAAACTCCATACCTTCCCAATGAGACCTGGGCTTCACCAGACTGGGAAAATCTGACTAGGGTCAACCATATCTGAGGAGACCCACTCACAAAAAGGTTACATAGAGGCAGAGCAAGAAACAGAAAAAACAAGAGGGGAAAAATTCTGATCAACTAAATAGAACCTAAATTAGAGGTCTAGAATAAGCTGAACTGAATAACAGAGGCCAGAAAACAAAGCCAACCAACAAGAAAACCACTAGGTAAAAGACAGAAAACAAGCTCCAAAATAAACTAATCAAGAGAATCAGATGCCTAGACAACTTAAGATAACAAGCCATACCAGGAAACACGAAAACATGGACCAGCCAAAGGAACAAACTAATAGCTCACCTGAGACACAGGAGTGGAGGCAACTAATGCTAAATAAATTTGATGAAATGAAGGAAGATATAGCAAAAGAGCTGAAGGATATAAAGAAGACACTGGATGACCATAAAGAAGAATTCATAAACTTAAAAAAACAAATGGCAGAACTCATGGGAATGAAGGCCACAATGGAGGAGATGAAATATACAATGGAGGGACACAACAGTAGATTTGAACAGGCAGAAGAAAGGATCAGTGAACTGGAAGACAAGTCATTCGAATTCATACACACAAAAGAACAGATGGTGAAAAAAATGGAAAAATATGACCAGGGTCTTAGGGAGCTGAGTGACAACATGAAACGCACAAATATACATGTTATGGGTATCCCAGAAGGAGAAGAGAAGGGAAAAGGGGCAGAAAGAGTAATAGAAGATATATTCACTGAAAATTTCCCAACTCTTATAAAAGACAGAAAATTAGAGATTCGAGAAGTACAACGTACCCCAAATAGAATAGATCCCAACAGACCTACTCCAAGACACTTACTGGTCAGATTGTCCAATGTCAAAGACAAAGAGAGGATTCTGAAAGCAGCAAGAGAAAAGCAATCCATCACATACAAGGGAAAGTCAATAAGACTATGTACAGATTTCTCTGCAGAAACCATGGAGGCAAGAAGACAGTGGCATGATATATTTAAGATACTGAAAGAGAAAAACTGCCAACCAAGAATTCTATATCCAGCAAAACTTTCCTTCAAAAATGAGGGAGAGATTAAAACATTTTCAGACAAACAGACACTGAGAGAGTTTGTGAATAAGAGACCGGCACTACAAGAAATACTAAAGGGAGTGCTACAGGCTGATAGGAAAAGACAGGAGAGAGAGAGTTGGAGAAGAGTGCAGAAATGAAGATTACCAGGAAAGGTACAAGGAGAGGGAAAAAACAAGATATGACATATAAATTCCAAAAAACAAAATGGTAGTAGAAAGTACTGCCCTTACAGTAATAACACTAAATGTAAATGGATTAAACTCCCCAATAAAAAGACACAGACTGGCAGAATGGATTAAAAAACAGGATCCATCTATATGCTGTCTACAAGAAACTCACTTTAGACACAAGGACAAACATAGACTGAAAGTGAAAGGTTGGAAAAAGATATTTCATGCAAACAACAACCAGAAAAAAGCGGGAGTAGCTATATTAATATCAGACAAGTTAGACTTCAAAAATGAAACAATTAAAAGAGACAAAGAAGGACACTATTTATTAATAAAAGGGTCAATTCATCAAGAAAACATAACAGTCATAAATATTTATGCACCAAACCAGAATGCCCCAAAATTCATGAGGCAAACACTGCAATCACTGAAAGGAGAAATAGATACCTCTACAATAATAGTTGGAGACTTCAATACACCACTCTCATCAATGGATAGAACATCTAGACAGAGGATCACTAAAGAAACAGAGATGTTGAATTGTATGATAAATGAACTAGACTTGACAGACATTTATAGAACACTACATCCAACAACAGCAGGATACACTTTTTTCTCAAGTGCTCATGGAACATTCTCTAGGATAGACCACATGTTGGGTCACAAAGCAAGTCTCAACAAATTTAAAAATATTGATATTATACAAAACACTTTCTCAGACCACAATGGAATGAAGTTGGAAATAAATAAAAGGCAGAAGGTCATAAAATTCACAAACATATGGAGGCTAAACAACACCTCTTAGAAAACCAGTGGGTAAAGGAAGAAATTACAAGAGAAATTAGTAAATACCTCGAGGCAAATGACAATGAAAACACAACTTATCAAAACTTATGGGATGCAGCAAAGGCGGTGCTGAGAGGGAAGTTTATTGCCCTAAATGCCTACATTAAAAGAGAAGAGAGAGCAAAAATTGAAGAGTTAACTGCTCACCTGGAGGAATTAGAGAAAGAACAGCAAACTAACCCCAAAGCAAGCAGAAGGAAGAATAACAAAGATTAGAGCAGAAATAATGCATTGAGACAGGAAACATAGAGAGATCACAAA